>VDFB02106149.1:0-80070 GCA_007258455.2 Sequoia sempervirens
CCAAGAGATGGCGTCCATTTTCACTTTTGCTTATTTCACATTTTAAAATAAAGTCAAACCTTCATATAGGCGTCCTTTTTCAAAAGCTCAATATTTGACTTTATAAAATATAACTTATTCCTCCATGGCGCCTAGACCCTTAAAGTCCCTCTTTTAAAACAACTTAAGTTGTGCTTGCTATACAAAAGGGTCATAAAATATTAAAATATAATATTATAAGAAAATTACTTATCTCACCGAGAATAATGCGCCCAAGGCCAAAACTGAAATGTCAGCTGAAACAACTGAAGAAGATGACCAACTGAACTGAACCCCAACTGCCCACTGCCAAAAATAGAATTTACTAAAAATAGTAAATTCGCGAAGTTGCCCGGAATGCCAAACTGAACACACCACCGCGAAGCTCTCTGAAAACCCAGAAAGAATCCGCAATCAGAAACCCAAACTCCAAGCAACAACCTCCTCAAAACAAGGAAACCCTAATTTCACCATCCGCACAGCCTACGGGTCTCCGGAATAGGCCAACGGTCAACAGAAACGATCACTGCTGAGAAGGGGACATTACAGTCCGCCCTCCCCAAGATTGCTTGCCCTCAAGCAATCGCAAGTCTGGATGCTGTAGAATCTCCTCATCCTCCCAAGTAGCATCCTCCAATGGTAAATTCTTCCACTTTACCAAATACTCTTTGATTGTTCTCCTCCTCAAGGAACGCTCTCTGAAATCAATAATCTGTTCTGGAACCAAGGTCAACTGCCCTTCTTCATCCAAAGGAGGTAACTGTGATGAAGCCACAACGTTGTGCCCAAGTGCCTTTTTGAGGCGAGACACATGGAAGACATTGTGGACCTTACTACTCGAAGGTAGTTCCAACTCATAAGCCACCGCTCCAACCTTCCTAACAACTTTGAATGGTCCATAGAAGCGTGGTTTCAGCTTCTCAGCTCCACTCTTCTTAAGTGTGGACTATCTATAGGGCTGAAGCCGGAGGTACACCATGTCACCAACCTCAAATGAGCGCTCAACACGCTGCTGATCAGCGTACATCTTTTGCTGATTTTGTGCCATTTGAAGATTGTCCTTCAAGGATTTCAAAACATCTTGGCTCTGCTGCAACCAATCCTTGGCTTGGGGAGCTTTGCTATCGCCGAACACCAATTCAGCAAAGCTTGGAGCCTCGTAACCATAGAGGGCCATGAATGGAGACATCTTTATTGACATGTGGAAAGACGTATTGTAGCAATACTCTCCCAAGTGGAGCCATTTTACCCATGCTCTTTGCTGTTCTGAGACATAATTCCTGAGATAGCCCTCCAACCATTTGTTCACAATCTCCGTTTGACCATCCGTTTGTGGGTGATAGCTAGTGCTTGGAGTAAGCACTGTACCACTCATCCTAAAAATTTCCTGCCAAAAGGTGCTTAAGAACTTGCTGTCCCTATCACTCACAATATTTTTAGGCAACCCATGCAGTCTAAACACTTCATGGAAGAACAAATCTGCAACTTGAGCTGCTGTAAATGTGCTTGTGATGGCAAAGAAATGAGAGAATTTGGTCAATCTGTCCACTACAACATAAATACAGTCTTTGCCTTGAGCCCTAGGCAACCCGGTGATGAAATCCATAGAGATACTCTCCCATTTTTGATTTGGAATGGGAAGTGGCTGCAGTAGACCAGCTGGAAGAGAGTGCTCATTTTTATTCATTTGACAAGTACTACACTCCTTGATGTGACGCTGAACATCATCTTTCAACCCCTTCCAAGAGAATCTCTCTCGAATCTGCTTGTATGTCTTGAAGTACCCTTGATGACCAGCAAGTGGACTGTCATGGAAAGTCACCAAAATCTTCTTCTTAAGTTTAGAATCAGCCACCAAGAAGATTCTTCCCTTGTAGTGGATCAACCCATCAACTACCTTGTACCTTTCATCATGAAAAGTACCTTCAATAACGCTGGTTGCAAACTGATTTTTGGCATAATCAGCAAGCAACAACTCCTTCCAATCAGCATTAAGCTCACACAATGAGCTCAAGTGAGGCCTTCTAGACAAAGCATCAGCCACAACGTTATTCTTCCCTTTGACATACTCAATGTCAAAATCGTAAGCTTGTAGCTTACTCACCCACTTCTGCTGTCTCTCATTCAAGTCCTTCTGATGCATAAAGTGCTTGAGACTGTTGTGATCAGTTTTGACCACGAATTTACTCCCCACCAGATACTGTCTGAACTTGGCTAATGCGTGCATGATTGCAAGCATTTCTTTATCATAGATAGAATAGGTCCTTTCAACCCCTCTTAATTTTCTGCTTTCAAATACAATTGGATGCTTCTCTTGCATCAAAACAGCCCCAATACCTTCTCCTGATGCATCACACTGTAACTCAAAGGGTTTGGAGAAATCTGGTATGGCCAATACAGGACAAGAACTCATGATTCTCTTGAACTTATCAAACACACTCTGAGCTTTTTCTGACCACATGAAAGCCCCCTTTTTAGTGAGGTCAGTAAGAGGAGCAGCACTTTGAGAATACCCCTTTACGAACCTTCTATAGAAGCCACAAAGACCCAAGAATCCCTTCAAATGAGTCAAATTTTCTGGAGGTGGCCAATCTACTATAGCCTTGATCTTTTCTGGATCAACCTTCACCCCTTCAGCGCTGATTATGTGGCCAAGGTAGAGCAGCTCCTTCATTCCAAATTCACATTTGGACTCTTTTGCAAACAAACTTTCTGATTCAAGAATGCTAAGCACTTCCTCCAAGTGCTTGAGATGTTCCTCCCACGTCTTGCTGAAGATGAGAATATCATCAAAGAAAATTAACACAAATTTCCTCAACTGTTTTTGGAAGACTCTGTTCATGCAAGACTGGAAAGTGGCGGGAGCATTAGTCAAGCCAAAGGGCATGACTAGGAACTCGAAATGACCATAGTGGCATCTGAATGCCGTCTTCTCAACATCTGAGCCCCTCATCCGGATTTGATAGTAACCCGATCTCAAATCAATTTTGGAGAAGAATTTAGCACCATGTAGCTCATCAATGAGCTCATCGATCCGAGGAATAGGATACCGATTTTTTATTGTGCTTTGATTCAAGGCACGATAATCTACACACATGCGGATGGTGCCGTCTTTCTTCTTCACAAGAACTACAGCTGAAGCAAAAGGACTTTTGCTAGGGCGAATGAAGCCCATCTCCAGGAGTTCTCTTATGTTCTTCTCAATTTCATCCTTCTGCTTCTTAGGATATCTATACGGTGTTGTAATGACTGGTTTGGCCCCTTCCTTAAGTTCAATAACATGCTCAGCACCTCTTTCTGGTGGTGGCCCAGGTGGTAGATCAGCAAACACCTTACTCCTTTTGGTGAGTATGGATTGAATATCAGGAGGATATTCCCTCTTGGTCTCAACTGGACTGGCAGGAAGAACCATGCATTCCGCAGCCCACTCCACTTGGTCATGTCTAATCAGCCTTTCCATCCTTTTGAAAGAAACTATACGAGGACCACCATTAGACATTCCTCTCAAAACAACTCTCTTGCCCTCAGATTGGAACTTGAGCTCCATTGTTTGTAGGTTGAGAGAGATTTCACCCAGTGAGCGTAACCATTGTATGCCCAAAACTGCATCTGTGTCACCAATAGTAACCACATAGAAGTCATCTTTGACTTCATAGTTTCCCAACTGCAAAGACATGTTAGGAACTCTTCGTGTGCAGGAAATGTGAAACCCATCAGCCACCATGACTTTGAAGCCTTCAAATTCTTCAGTTTTGAGACCTCTCTTTGCAACCACACCTTCATCAATGAAGTTATGCGTTGCACCAGTATCAATTAATGCAACAATACGATGGCCTCCAACTCCACCACGAACCTTGAAAGATTCGTTCTTTTGGAAACTAGAGAGTTGGGCAATAGGGCCCCCAACTCCTTGTTCATGATCGGACTCTTCTGTGGCTCTTTCATCCTCGCTGTCCCCAAAATAAGACTGCTGATCAGACATATCAGATGCTGATTCATAATCTGAATAGGTTCCCATTTGATTATAACGCCCTCTTCCAGGACATCTATGGCCTTTAGTCCAAGGCTCTAAACATGTGTAACATTTGCCCTCCTTTCTGAGCTGTTCACGTTGCTCTTCAGTCAATTTAGGTGGGAACTTCTTGTGCTGATTAGAAGAATGTCTTCTATCCTTATCCTTCTTGTGGCCAAAAGGCTTAGGCGGAAATTTAGGCCTAGGAGCTGATAACTCCATACTACGAGCCTTCTTGATTGCCTCATCAAGACTTGGTGGATCGAAAGCTTTAACCCATCCTTTCAAGGGTTCAACCAAACCTTCAGAAAACAACACAACCAATCTTCTTTCGGTGATGTTGGGCACCATCACAGAAAGTCTCTGGAAATCAGCAATGTAAGAATCCAAGGAGCCATGCTGTTTGAGTTGTGCAAGCTCGCGAAATCTTACTTCAGGATCCTTAGTGTCGAACCTTTCAATCAGCTTGTTGGTGAATTCTCCATAGGTTCGAATAAGGTTATGGCCAAGAGTGACCAAACCATGGTACCACCACTCATGGGCAGCTCCTTCTAAATGGAGTGTTGCAAACTTGATGGCATCTTCTTCTGGCATGGGACGAAGTGAAAGGTAGTTGTCTAACTTCTGAACCCATGATCTTGCTGAACACGTATCACTTCCATCGAAGTGAGCCAATGTTACCTTCCCTAAGGCTTGATGGAAATCAGTTCTAGGAGCCCAATTAGCTCGGTTATCAACTCTTCTTCCTTGTCTTCTGTCCCTCTGATTCAAGAATTGATCAAAGGACCATTGGTTCCTAAGATCAGGGGGTAGGGTAGCATACTCCATATAGGCTTGTCGGGCATCGTCTACCAAGGGAACGGGAGCTTCAACTGGTTGTTCTTCTCTTGGAGTGAATGTAGGAAAGAGCGGTCTAGAGGCTGATCCGCTAGAGATGGCATCATGCTGTCCAATGGTTCTACTACCTCCATTACCATTGTTTCCATTATGCCCGTTGTTTCCATTGACACCACTGCTTTCTCCTGTAGCATGGTTTTGATTCGGAATATGGTTCTGAGTAGCTTGCTGATCCATTTTAGCAAGTAATCGAGACATCATCTCAATCATTCCATCAAACTTCTTTTCCATCCTTGCATCCTTCTCTTCCATGGCTGTCCTAAGATTATCTGACATGTTCTCAACTGTTTTACCCGTATCCACTGTTATTCCAGTTTCTCTCAAGGCCTCTGAAAAAGTATCTGCTTCTGGCACTGACGGAAGCTGTATCTGTTGTCTTCTGGCCTGACCTCTGGTGAAGTATCTGCAATCACTGTCACTCATCTGACCACTGAATCACTGTTGGGCACAGGTTGGCAGAATCATGGCTCTGATACCACTGTAATGAACCGGACCAATTTTTTTTTGTTTTTTCATAAAAGATTACAATGCAACATGCACCCGTTAAGGTTAGCATAAACCAAAACGATGCAGAAAGTAACTCTAACCAGAATGTACACCAGGATCCCGATGCGGGCAAGGTGTGAGCATTGGTCAGAGGATCTCAAAGTAAATACTGAACAAGAACTCTAACCAGAGATGCGCCGGCGAACGACGAGCATTCGGTCAGAGGATCCCTATCTATTGCAATACTGAAAATAGCTCAACACCAAGTATGTGCTACTCGATCCGTGAAGGATAGGAGGCGACCATATGGCGGAGACTTAGGAAATTACAATGCAAGAAAGTAAAAGGCGGCAAGCCAGCCTCTTCCACTTATTCAGTGGGAATGTACAATTCAGAGAAATGAGAGATAAGATATGAAAATGCTGTTAGTACTACTAGCAGCTTACAATAAGATAGAACAATCTCGTAAACTGAAGTTTTTATGTCTTTTCAAGCTGCAGATGATTAGTAAGCCTTCACAATATCAAACTTGATTCCCACTACTCTAATTTCAACCAAGGAACAACTTTCTTAAATCTGCTGTATCAGACCTGCACATAGAATGATGAAAATCTGCAACATAATAGCCATTAAATTGCTCATAACTTGCTCATAACACTTCCTAATGGCGTGAGACAAAGAGCAGAATGTTCTAGAGACAAAGGCGCCCCCAAAGAACCCTTAAAACCTCACCAAACAGCCCCTATTTATTTTGCACACAACCCAAGACACTTCTCAAATGGTACGGCCCACTAGTAGGGGCGATTTTGCAAGGAAAAATCAGAAACTTCGTTTTAAATTCTACAAATTTGCAAGAAGGGTCGCCCCTTAGAGACAAGATGATTTAGCCAACACCCAGAACAATATCTTTTTGTATTTTTGAGTTTTGAATGAAAACTTGCTACAGCTATGCAACATCAGCAACACTAAAATATGACAAAATGCTTGAACATCATCACTAAATGCAATAGAACTCAACTACAATGCAAAACTACCAATGACAGCTAACCTCTCAACTAGTTGCTATCTTTCAAGCAAGAAGATGAGCCAATGCTAGGAGGTGTGCTTTCCTCGAAGCGAGTGCCTGAAGTCAATCCAGCAGCATAACGGTGTAGTAGACAGAAGATGCCAAATGAAGAGCTGAGGCCTGAATATATAGACGAGAGAGAAACATCTAGAAGCTTCCAGAGGCGCCCAAAACCCTAATTTCAAATTCACCTTTTCCCTCCAAGAGATGGCGTCCATTTTCACTTTTGCTTATTTCACATTTTAAAATAAAGTCAAACCTTCATATAGGCGTCCTTTTTCAAAAGCTCAATATTTGACTTTATAAAATATAACTTATTCCTCCATGGCGCCTAGACCCTTAAAGTCCCTCTTTTAAAACAACTTAAGTTGTGCTTGCTATACAAAAGGGTCATATAATATTAAAATATAATATTATAAGAAAATTACTTATCTCACCGAGAATAATGCGCCCAAGGCCAAAACTGAAATGTCAGCTGAAACAACTGAAGAAGATGACCAACTGAACTGAACCCCAACTGCCCACTGCCAAAAATAGAATTTACTAAAAATAGTAAATTCGCGAAGTTGCCCGGAATGCCAAACTGAACACACCACTGCGAAGCTCTCTGAAAACCCAGAAAGAATCCGCAATCAGAAACCCAAACTCCAAGCAACAACCTCCTCAAAACAAGGAAACCCTAATTTCACCATCTTCACAGCCTACGGGTCTCCGGAATAGGCCAACGGTCAACAGAAACGATCACTGCTGAGAAGGGGACATTACATTCTTCCACAGCACAGTCAAAAGGAAAGGGTAAAAGTCAGTCTCAAGATGGCGTCAAAGGATGTAGATCAAATAAAAATGTAAAGAGAAGGTTGGATTTCTCAGGCATAGTCATACAGGAACAGCCTACAGTTGATTCAGAAGTTCCTCTTGACGAGCCCATACCTCAGAATGAAGCAGAGGAGCCACCTTCAACACATGTTCCTGTACCTTTGACGGGTTCGTCACCAATTCACATTGATCTTGATATCGAAGATGATGAAGAGATCGCAGCAGTACCTCCTGAGGAAGTTAGTAAAGATACTACGGTGTCTTGGCTTGAGAACTCCTTAGGAAGGGTTAGGAGAAGGCCTTCATATCAAGTGAGTGTTGATGATCTCGATAATATTTATCAGGAACCTCCTAAGAAGAAGGCAAAGAAGCAAGTTCATTTGATAGGAATCCTGATAACGAGATTGTTGTAGAGACTGCTGTGCCTCCAGAAGATAAGAATAGAGATGAGGTGAACATGGATGATTTTGTAATGGTCAAGGCTAATCTTGGTAGAAATACCAGACATGCAGATTTGAGTCTCTTCAAAGTTGTATCCGAAAACCTACATGAAAGAGTGCTTAAAGATGGAGAAGACAAGGCAGCCCTCAAGGCTGAAAATCAGCAGCTTAGGCTTTTCATCTCTAACCTTGTTCGTGGTTCTTCACAAGCAACCCAGTTGCTGCCCCAGGTCTTAGAGACACCAGCTGATCACCATCAGTTAAGACAGCTGGTCATATGTGGGAAAGAGACTCAGGAATGGATTGAGAGCTTCATTGTCAGAGGAAAGGAGATCTTGGCTCGGATGTTCCAGTTGAGAGAGAATGCTCATAAACTTCGTCAAAGCATCCAAGGATTTGAACAAACATGGGCTGAAGTAAAACCTAGGCATGAGATTATCATTGCTGATTTAGACACAGCCTACGGTTCAGCAGTTTCAAAGGAGCACAAAAGACAAATCCTTGCATGGAGAGAACGTCATGTTTTCAAAGTTAAAACCTATGAGAGGATATCTGAAGAATTCATCACCTACAGGCAAAGGGTGGTTGAAGCTCTCCTTTTCATCAGTGAATTTGTCATAGAGATCCCCTCTCAGTACAGTCTTGAAGATGGTTCTTACGTCGGGCTTGAGGAGGTGCAAAATCAGTTCCAGAATGTTATTCATAGTTGCAGCCCAGTTGGCGGAAGGATAGGTCATATTTCAGTGATGTCAGCAAAGTTCAATAAAGCGGCCAATGAGATTGAAGATTTCCTAAGATCTATTGCAGATCTGAAAGATATTCTTGAAAAGCGGTGTTTTGCTTTGATGGTATAGATGCACCGAACCGGGACACAATCTCAAACTTCCTAGCGGATGTGATCGAGCTTTAAAGCAGCTTTCTTCTAGAAGCTTTCTTTCCCGCTTTCTTTCTATTCTTGGAATCATCCTTATCCATTCTTTGAGGATAGAAAGAAGATAAGATGTAATAGTTGGCGTTTCCCGCTTTTTCTGCTTTTTAGGGTTTTAGTTGTTATCTTGTTTCTAGATTTAGTAATAAAGCTTGCTTGCTGAGCAAGCCCTAGATTGTGAAAGCAAGGAGATTTTAGGGTTCCCTACTCCTCTGCTTCTCTATAAATAAGAGCCTTTGCTCATTTATTTTCTTTAACCGTGCTTATGAGAACAAAACGCTGAGCCTATTGTGCCTTCTATTTGTTGCTCAAGTATTGTTCATTTGTATTGTGATAAGCAAATTGTTGAGCCTCTTTAGCCAACAAGGAGTTAGTGAGATTGCTGTTTTCTATTGTGTTAAGAATAAGTTTGCAAGCCTCCTTAGCTGCAATTTCTTATTCAAGGCATGTTAGAAGGGAGTTTTGTTTTAGAGATTTGAGTAATAAAATCATGAGCCTCTTTTGCCTTGGTCTAAAATCTCATATTTCCGTTATCTATGTTATGCTTTCATGATCTTTATTTCAGCTTACAGTGAAGTGTGTAGGTGTTTGTTGAGAGAGAGATTGTTAAAGTATTTTTGTCAGAAAATCTGCCTTGTTAATTTCTAGCTTCTCTTGCTCTGCTATTACTTGAGAGGTTAGGAACGTCTTTAGTCTAAGTTAGTCGTAGTTGAACTTCTTTTCAGAAAATCTCAGCTGCGGCGTTTGTGTTTAAAAAACCTTGTGCTCTAAGCTGATCCAAAAACATAGGCAACTTAGTTTTAGTTTACTTTCTTTCAAACACCATCAGCAAGAGGGAGCTTCCCCTCCTAATTTGAAGAGCAATTTATCTGTGCATAGCTGTCCGTTTTCAAATCCGCATTCCAGAGGTGCGAATTTAAACGCCAACAAGCACTATATGCTCTCACCTTTTCCACTCCAAGATTTGGGTGATCAAAAAGTGTGGAGGCATTGCATATGCCTTTTATATCTGAAAATTTTCAAAAAAATATATGGCGGTTTGTTACATGTCAGCTTATGATTGACAAAGATTTGGTTCAAAGTACATTCAAAATAAAGATAACCATCATGCATAGTTTATAAGAGCCGATTTAGGTTATGAATATATTCAACACACCATGATTTGTATATACCATAACGTTGAAAACTAGGAAAGATTCCTATGTGATCTTTTCTGTTTTCTTGGCAAATGCTGAATTACAAGGCCATCAAGGTTGCTAATACTCAAAATTTCCTATGTTATCCCTATCTAATTGTCTTTTGAACTGAGGGAATGGTGATCCCTTATTAAACACATTATACGTGTGCTAGTAATCCCCTTGATTAAAAAAATGCTCCATCATTCAATTTGTTCTTTATCAGGTCAAGAAGCCTATGCATTTCACTGGAAATGCAGGTTGCCAGAGCTCTGAGAAAGTAATAAATAGTTCAGAATTCTCTCAAATGCACTGAGTTTTCTAAAACAAATGAGAAACAAAGATAGGCTCAAAGAAGTGTGAAGTACATTACCACAATATCAGGTGGATGCTTTCGAAGGAAGCTCCAAACCACAGTCTGTAGACAAAGTGAAGGGAAGACTAATGGTAACGCTTCTATAAATCCAATGGAGCTCAACCCACTATTATCTCCTGCATAAATATCAGAAAGTGCAAAACCAAACAAAAATCATAAATGTCAAATTTCTTAGACTGCATCAGTTTCACTGAATTCTAGAAAAAGAATTTAAATTTCTATCACAACGATTCTCAATGAATACTACTTCTAGCAACTGATGTTATGAACCATTGTCATTTTTCCAGTCTGAAGCACATAAGGACTTTAAGAACATAAATATTGAACAACAAGAGTAGACAGCCCACCTATCAAAACAGCTCCTGCTGCTTTCATTCTGTGACCACCAAGAGCATAAACTTCAACTCTATTGTGATCCAGTTCTGCTTGCTTCAGAAAATGTGCTGTTAGATTTGCCCCATGTATATCTCCCATAACATCACCTGTACTGATCTACATCATAAATTGCACGCAAAAAGATTAAGTTGCCTCATTCTAATTGCAAATACAAAAAAGTGCATTTGTTCATTATATAGAAATATATAGATGTATATTATGTACATACATAAATAGAGAGAGAGAGAGAGAGAGAGAGAGAGAGATGCATGTGTGTTCATGATCTGTTGCTTGATGCAATAATAAACCAGATAGAAATCAAAGATTATATATCTCAAAAATTGTAGCCATCATTCAAAGAATAATTGAAAACAGAAATAAGTATGGGATTTTATTTATAACAGTTCACTAAAATTTTAGAATTGGATTAAAATGTTTCTTGACAGCAGCCCTTTGGCATGCATAGTTGACAGAAACTCTTGGATCCATGGCTTTAGCATGCACCCTGTTGCATCTCGAACTTGCATCCACAAAAGCAGCCCTCTACTCTTATCTTGCTTGGGGTTTGCATCCTTCCCATTGCAGTCCTAATTCCTTGTTGCTATATTTCCAGTTTCAATAACAATAATAAAGTATTGAATGGATGAGAGCCTCCTTTATAATAATAATTTGAGCTTTACTAACAAAATTAATCTTTTCAGGTAATGGCCCAAACAGTGTCCTCTCTAAATGCTTATGTTGAAAATAATGCCAGTATGTACATACAGATCAGTTCATGAACTAATACACTTTGTAATAAAATTTTGAGAGCAATAAAATTTTACAAATATTTTATTACTTTGTCCTGCTCTTAGGAATTAGAACACCGCAAAGGCAATAAAATGTGACACTGTGCACATTCCATTGAGGCCCTTAGGCAGAAAATGCCTCCTGATGCACTTACAAGACATTGCAATAGCCTGACTTAGCATCAATAGTCAAAACCTTAGAAGGTGATGTTTGGTCATTAAATGAAAGCACAAAAAATGTAGATCTTTCTCAAGGAATTGGAGAAAAAAAGAGTTGTAAGTTGGCGACTGTAGAATAACAAACAAGCCAATATTATTTACAAACTCTCTGCAAGAGCATGTTGTAAGGATGAACTCTCCCTTCCTTAGAATCTGATTTCCATGATGCCATATTGCAATTCATTAAAGAAGCTGAGAAAGTGAATGGCAAGGTTGCTTACTCTATGAATGTACTTAAAATATGTTGATACCATGGATAATTTTGGCTAGATTAGCTCCATGTTGAATCACGAAAATTAAGCATGGTCTCACTAGTCCTTCAAGGACAAAACTAGTGGTGTGTTGATCAATCCTTTTGACTGGAATAGCTGAGGGCCAGGTTATCTTCTGTATTGATGTATAGAGGAGCTCACCTAAGTCATATTTGTAACGTAAGGGTGTTCATAAACATTTAAAAGGGCTTATAGGTTGTGGAAGGTCCAAGATAAGGGTAAATAGTTTTTTTTTCAAGAATGGCACAAATCCTTAATAGAAAAGCCTTTCTACAATAAATAATTTTTGAAATCACTCATTTCATGTTTATTTTGTTGTTTTAAGGTCTATATTTTAGTTACTTTGTCTTCAGCATCATTGCTACCATGTTTCCTGTAGAAACCCCTGTTCTAAATGATCTGGAAACTGTCTGTGTTTTTTTGCTTGTTTTTTGAAGTTTTGGTTTTTTTGTGATTTTTGCATGTATGAAGAAAGAATGCGATTTTGGAAAGAAATTGATATCAAATTGCTAACAAATACAATAAGCTCAAATCTAACATAAATAGGATCAGGAACCGATAACTATTGATTTCATTATTTTTGCCATAGCAATTACAATAAAGAATCTCTGAAATACAGGCAAGATAAGGCAAATATTATTCAAAGAACCTGATTTGCAGCAAGCTGAGAATGATCTTGAAATAAATAATCCTTTTTCCCTCTGTCAAATGATCCGGATTGATACCAGATGCAAGTGCGCCCCTGTATGTGAAGTTACAGAGCAAAAAGAGAAGGCGTTTCTCCTTAAAGAAGAAGTACGGCTTATTAATGATGGTACGGCCCTGCTGTATGAAGGTACGACTTGCAACAGCAACAGCAAATAAAGTACGGCCCTTCTCTGAAACCTCCAGATCTCAGAAGGTGGGCGCCTCAACTGAAGAAACTCCTCTGGATGAATTACTAACTCAAAACCCTAAAGGTAAATCAACTGTGAAGCTCTGTGATCACTTCTGAATGAAGAAATCCGTCTGAAAGCAATAGATCAGCTGGTATTTCACAGCCTCTAAATCGCAACACTGAAGATGGCTCGTTCTCCAATGTCTGTAGACAACAGAAACGCAAGGCTTCGTTCTCCGGAAGAAGACTTGTTCAAAAATCCAATATTCAACATAATGGCTCGAATCCCAAGGCAAAACCCTTATATTCTTGAAAAGTGCGACTTTTCTCAATTGGACATCATTTAAATAAATTTGTATTTTCATCTTTTAATTTTCCCAAAGTTGGACGCCTCTTTTTAATTAAAAAGATTAATTAAAAATGGTCCCCTTTCCAATGATGGTCGACCCCTTTAATATTCACTTAAGTTATAATATTAAAATATTATAACTTTATAATATGTGCTCCAATTAATTAATATTTAATTAATCAATTAAATATTAATATCTCCCTCAAGAAACGTCCGATTCACGAACCGTCTGAAGCTGGCGAAAGAGTGAATGATTCTGCACATGATCAAACCATACTGCTAAAAATAGCAGGGGTGCCTCGCTGAGTGCCAAATACTGCTAAAAATAGCAACTCATGAAAATGGTGTCCGACTGAGCCCAAACGAAAGCCAACTAGAAATATTCTAACAACCGAAGCCAAGCCAAGCTCCAACAAGACCCTCTATCCATCCTATCAGCCCATGAGGGTCGCATAATAGGCTAATCATCAGCTCTGAGAGATGTCAACCAGAAGGGGACATGATAGTCCGCCCCTCCTAAAATTGCTCGTCCTCAAGCAATCTCAACTCTGGATGCTGTAGAATATCCTCGCTCTCCCATGTAGCATCCTCCACTGGCAAATCTCTCCATTTCACCAAATATTCCCTGATAGTCCTCATACGCAACTGTCTCTCTCTGTACTCCAGGATAGACTCAGGTACTAGAATCAATTTTCCCTCATCATCTAAGGGAGGTAAAACTGCAGAAGGTACCACACGGTGTCCCAACGCCTTCTTGAGACGTGACACGTGAAAAACATTGTGGACCTTGCTCTCTGCCGGAAGCTCTAGCTTGTAAGCCACCTCTCCAACCCACCTCAGAATCCTGAAAGGACAGTAATATCGTGGCTTAAGCTTCTCTGAACCACTCTTCCTAAGAGTAGACTAACGGTAGGGCTGCAGCATAAGATAAACCATGTCACCCACCTCAAAAGACCTCTCTGTCCTCTTCTGATCTGCGTACTGCTTCTGCTGATTCTGTGCCTTCGCAATATTCTCCTTGAGATCCCTCATCGTGTCCTGACTCTCCTGCAACAAATCTCCAGCACTCGGAACTCTACTATCACTCAATAGCAAATCCAAAAAGCTCGGCGCCTCATAACCGTACAACGCCATGAAAGGGGACATCTGAATGGTCATATGGAATGTCATGTTGTAGCAATACTCACACAAATGAATCCACTTGACCCATGCCTTTTGCTGCCCTGCAATATAGTTCCTGAGGTAACCTTCCACCCATTTATTCACTATCTCCGTCTGCCCATCGGTCTGCGGGTGGTAACTGGTACTCGGTGTAAGCTCGGTCCCACAGAGTCTGAACACCTCCTGCCAGAAGTGACTCAAGAACCAACTATCCCTGCCGCTCACTATGCTCCGAGGCAACCCATGTAGTCTGAATACCTCACGGAAGACCTCTGCTACCTGTGTAGCTGTGTAAGTGGTGGTAATCAGAAAGAAGTGGGCATACTTCGTTAGCCGATCCACAACTACATATATGCAATCTCGTCCTTGGGCTTTAGGCAAGCCCGTAATGAAGTCCATCGACAGGCATTCCCACTTCTTGTCAGGAATCGGAAGTGGCTGCAATAATCCTGCCGGGTACGTGTTCTCCTGCTTGTTCTGCTGACAAACAGGGCACTCACGCACATACTGAAGAACATCTGCCTTAAGTCCTTTCCATGTAAATCTCTCCCGAATCTGTCTGTATGTTTTGAAATATCCGGGATGTCCTGCAGTAGGTACATCATGAAAGGCTCGCATGATAACGTTCTTCATCTTTGAACCTGGGACCAAATAAATCCTATTCTTGTAAATGATCAAGTCATTCACAAGCGTGTATCTAGTGTCAATCGTCGATCCCTCAACAATGCCGGATGCCCAAGTGTCCTTGGCATACTCTGCCACAATCATATGCCTCCAATCCTTTGTAATATGAACCATAGAGCTCAGATAACGTCTGCGTGAGAGAGCGTCGGCCACTACATTCTGGGTGCCTTTGATATAAGAGATATCAAAGTCATATGCCTGCAATTTACTTACCCACTTCTGCTGACGATCATTGAGATCTCACTGCCCCAGGAACTATCTCAAACTATTGTGGTCAATTTTAATGCAGAACTTACTACCCACAAGATATTGCCTAAATTTTGCCAAGGCATGCATTATAGCGAGCATCTCCTTATCATAAATACTGTAGAGCCTCTCTGGCCCTCTGAGTATACGGCTCTCATACACAATAGGGTGCTTGTCCTGCATAAGCACCGCTCTAATGCCCTCACTTCAGAAGCATCCTTGCTTTGAAGCTCAAAGGCTTGAAATCTAGTAGTTATAACAGACGCGTGGTCATCTGCAACTCGAACCTCACAAAACACTCGTGCGCAGAGGTCCAGCGAGGAATGCGCCTTTTTCAACAAGTCAGGTCGCCAGGTGCTGCGTAATGGTGAATAACCATTCATGAATCTGCGATAAAACCCACACAAACCAAGAAATCCTCGCAGCTGTGTAAGGTTCGCCGGAGTAGGCCAATCTATAATAGCGCGGATCTTCTCAGGATCCATCCGCACTCCCTCTGCACTAATGATATGACCTAAGTAGAGCAACTCGGTCATCCCCAAATCACATTTGGACTCCTTGGCGTACAAGGACTCCCTCTCCAAAATACTGAGCACGGTCTCCAAATGAGCCAAATGCTCTTGCCAAGTCCTGCTGTAAATAAGAATATCATCGAAGAAGACCAGTACAAATCTCCTCAGCAGTGAATGGAAAACCCGGTTCATGGTGGACTGAAAAGTAGCTGGCACGTTGGTTAGCCCAAAGGGCATCACCACAAACTCAAAGTGCCCACAATGACAACGGAATGCAATCTTCTCAATGTCCTGCTCACGAACCCTGATTTGATGATATCCTGACCTTAAGTCTATCTTCGTGAAGTAGCATGCACCATGGAGCTCATCAATAAGCTCATCGATACGAGGTATTGGATACCTATTTTTGATAGTCCTCTTATTCAGGACTCTGTAGTCTATGCACATGCGTAGGGTGCCATCCTTCTTCACCAGAACAACTGAAGAAGCGAATGGTGATTTGCTAGGTCGAATGTGACCCATAGCAAGCAACTCCTTTATCGTCTTTTCTATCTCATCCTTCAACCTCTTAGGATGCCTGTAAGGAGTAATCATAACGGGCTTAGCGCCCTCCTCGAGCTCTATAATGTGCTCAATGCCCCTGTCTAGAGGTCTCCCTAGTGGAATATCACTGAATACCTTCTCATGCTTGACTCTCAACTGCTGTATGTCAGGATGATACTCAGTCTTCTGCTGTCCCTCCTGTATAGGTGCCAATGTGCACTCGGCAGCCCACTCTACCATGTCGTGTCGCATGAGTCTCTCCATCCGACGAAAAAAAATAGTTTTGATGTTGCTGTCCCGAATTGCCTTGAGAATATGTGTCTTCCCATCCACATCAAAACGAATCTCCATGTCCTTGAGACGAAGAGTGACTTCCTCAAGTGAATGAAGCCACTTCATGCCCAAGACTAAATCGATATCCCCCATGTTCACCACGTAATAATCAGCCTTGAACTCATAGTTGTTCAAGCGCAAGGGGAGATCCTTAATCATACGTTCACACCTGAGAGTGTAACCGTCGGCCACCTTAACCCTAATGCCTTCGAACTCCTCAGTGATGAGTCCGCGCTTCTCCACAAATCTAGCATCGATAAAATTGTGGGTGGCTCCTGTATCAAGAAGGGTAATGACCCTCTATCCTGCCAAAACTCCACGAAGTCTAAATGAACCCTCCTGCTGAATGCTAGATAGGCATGCCTCCTGAATCTGAAGCTCTGACTCTGCCTCTGCCTTAGGCTCTGAAGCCTCTGACTCTGACTCCTCAGAACTCTCCTGCTATTCGGAATTCTCTGATTCCGAATCCTCGTAATAAGCCCACATCACTCGATTTGCCTTGCCCTTAGGCCGCAAAGGACAATCATGGCTGGCATCATAGGGACCTTTGCAGTAGAAGCAAAGCTTCTTCCTGCGTAGATCATTAAGAGCCTCTCGATCCAAAGGTGGTGCCGCTGATTTGCCCTTTGAATCATTCTTAAAATCTAATTTATCTTTGTTAAAATTTGATTTCTCTCTGTTTTTGTTGAAGCCCTTATTGTCCCTGAATGAAGAAGTGTTTCTGGAGTTAAATCTGCTGGATGGTGTTGCCAACTCCATGCTACGTGCCTTCTTCATAGCTTCCTGTAACGAAGGAGGATCAAAGGCTTTGATCCAACCTCTCAATGGCTCCGTCAGTCCCTCCATGAAAAGCACTACAAGACGCCTCTCTAAAATATTAGGAACCATGACCGACAATCTCTGGAAGTCACCAATGTAAGACTCCAAACTGCCACTCTGTTGCAACTGAGCCAAGTCTCTAAAATAGGATTCTGGATGCTTCCTGTCAAATCGTTCCACCAACCTGTCAACAAACTCCTGATATGAGGTGATCCGATCATGCTGGAGTGTCACCATCCCGTGGTGCCACCAGTCATAAGCTACCCCCTCAAGATGCAATGTCGCATACCTGATAGCATCTCTCTCAACCATCGGACGCAATGTGAGGAAAGTGTCTAGCTTACTGATCCAGGCCTGAGCTGTAACCTTACCACTACCATCGAACATCGCTAGATTGAGTCTATTTGTAGCATGTTTCAGATCATTGTTCTGATGTCTAGGTCTCCAATCCTGTCGACCTCTGTGATGTTCTCTCCTCTATGTAATGAATCTGTCAAAGGTAATCCTCTCTCTGACATCCGATGGTACTAACTCCCACTCCTCGTTCGCTGCCATAAGTGTGTCTGCGAACAACTCCTCATGCTCCTCACCTGCAATAGCCTCATCGGGCTCCTGTCTCACAAAAGTAGGCCTAGTGGGCCTGTCTGCCGTCCGTGAAGCAGTCCTAGGTGCTCTCCGGGATCCTGCATCACTCCTATTATCGTCACGATGTGGTGACGGTCTCCTCTGTGTACCTAACCTATGGATTGCCACTGCCAACTGTTGTAGCACATCGTTGGACTGTCGTTGACCTGCTCATAAGTCTCTGAGAGTGTCTAAAACCTCTGCATCGTCCTGATCCCTAGGGTTATGAGGGATATCTGTTCTAGGAGCATCTGTTCTATCAGCCATGTTTCCCGGCTCCCTGTTCAAACCCTGTTGCCTGTCAATCAAGGCTCTCCTGCGAGTATAATACCTGTGTGACCCAAACTCTTGTGGCTGCATAAGATTGCTAAACCCTCAGGATGGCAGGATTTAGCTTTGATACCATTGTAGAAACCCCTGTTCTAGCTAAACTTTGAACTGTCTGTGTTTTTGTTTGTTTTTTTGTGTATTTTGATTTTTTTGGGTTTTTGCATGAAATAAAGAACCATGCGATTTTGGAAGAAAATGATATAAAATTTCCAATAAATGCAATAAGGTTAAATCTAACATAAATAGGTTCTAGAGATCATAGCTAATGATTATATTAACTTTCCTTAGCTATTGCAATGATAGATTTTGATATTCAAACTAAGATAAGTCAGATTTTCAGTCAAAAACCTGATTTTGCAGCTAGCTGGTTAATGCTTGAATGGTACGGCCAGATCCTTACAATGCCTTTTCCCTACGCCAGATGATAGCAAGAACTCCCAGAGGCATAGGCGCCCCCTACTGTGATATCAAATTGCTAGAAGATAAGGCGATTTGCCCATACAGGAAAAGTACGGCCTTAATGAAGAAGGTACGGTGTGCAGTTGAGTTGTACGGCTTTGAAACGGCAGCCAGCAAATAAATAAAAGTACGGCTCTCTCTTGAATCTCCAGATCTCAATGAAATAGGCGCCTCAACTGAGGAAACCCTGCTGGATGAATCTCACACTGAAAACCCTGAAAGTAAATACTCTGTGAATGTTCTGTGATCACTTCTGAATGAAGAAATCTCTCTGAAAGCAATAGATCAACTGTTATTTCACAGTCTCTGAATTGCAACACTGAAGATGGCTCGTTCTCCAATGCCTATAGACAACGTAAACCCTAGGCTTCGTTCTCCGGAAGAAGACTTGATCAAAATTTCAATATTCAACATAATGAGCTCGAATTCCAATGAAAACCCTTATATCTCCTCAAAAGTGCGAATTCTCTCAAAAAGGCATCATTAAAATAAATTCGAACTTTTCCCTTTTAATTTTTCAATAGTTTTCGAAACACTTTTAATCATAAAATATAATTAAAAGTGGCCCCCTTCAATGATGGTCGACCCCTTCAGCAAATCACTTAAGTTATAACATTTAATAATATTATAACTTTATAATATAAGCTTCAATAATTAATATTTAATTAAACAATTAAAATATTAATATCTCCCTCAAAATATGTCCGACTCACGAACCGTCTGAAGCTGGTGAAGAAGTGATTGATTCTGCTCATGACCAAACCATACTGCTAAAAATAGCAGGGGTACTCCGCTGATTGCCAAATACTGCTAAAAATAGCAATTCAGGCAAATGGTGTCCGAATGAGCCCGAACGAAAGCCAACTGGTAAAATTCTGACAACCGAAGCCAAGCCAAGCTTCATCAAGACCCTCTATCCATCCTATCAGCCTACGGTCCTGTAATTTCAATCATCGGCTCTGAGGAGATGTCAGGCCCCGGAAGGGACATGAAGTAAATATATCTTCTGTAATGGAAGTCACAAAGAATTCGAAATTCAAATTCAATCAAGAGACAAAATAATGGAAGAGAAATGCCTCAATTTCATACAAAACAAATTTTGGTTTTCTTTTGAATTTCTCACCATTTTGATGAAATAGAGCCACACACACAATGCAAGCACCTTGAAGATTCTAATCCCATGCAATCTCCAAGCCCATCCAATCCAAAACATTGCCAATCCACCATTTTCAAATTTCAAATGGAGAGGGTTTGAGAGTCATTTTCCCAAAAATTGCAAACCATGAAATAAAAAGTTTGTTTCTCTTTCTTTATGTCTATTTTTTATTTTTCACTTTTTCACTTTTCTTTTAATTTTACAATTTAATTCCCCCTTTTCCCCAAAACATTTCGTAATAATTTAAAATGATCAAGTAATTTTCTAATGAAATTTTAAAAATAAAATAAAATAAATTTATTCAATACTTTCATATACTAATAAAAATAATTTCAATTTAAATACTAATTGCAATCAATTTAAATACAATTTCTTCGAGCAATTATCTTAATGTTATTTCCCTTTTCTAAACTCACAAAAACATTTAATGAAACCAAAATGCAACAATCAATTCATTAAAATACCAAACATGAAATACATTATTAAATTAAAATATGCAATTATGAGTTAAACCCACAACATGAAGGAACTTTAGAATCGCATCTGATTTGGATTTGGGTTTATGTAGGGTCACACATGACATACCTAGCACTCAACTCAAGCACAATAGAGAATACATTATATACAAGGCACAATATGATATCTTTGACATAACCATCGTTGGGGAATAATTTAGACCGACCAATTCAGGTGGAGAAATAGCCTATAATTGCATTCTCAAAGCACACATCAAACATACTTTCTCAATATGTAATAGATGAAGCAATGCATACACACCCAACGAGGCATAATATCACATACATTATATAAGCATTAAAATACAATCATCTAGCATCTCAACAAATAATGATGAATATTTAAACATCTCAAGGAAAGGAATATGGGAGCATTAGATGAAGCTTACATTTATTGGGTTTTGTTAATTTTTACTATTTTAGTTGATATCAAGATTCAAACATATGAATGTTAAGACAAATTTTTTGGTTGAGAATTTAGAGAAGATTTATGTCACAATTAGATCACTTTGTAGTGAAGGGTAAGGAGGACACAATTTATAGGTCTAAGAAATATCTTTATTGTATGAAACAATCCCCTCGAATGTGATATTAAAATTTTAATTCATATGTTTTAAAATTAAGAATTATTAGAGCTAAGTTAGATCACCATACTCACTTTAAGAAAATAGGTGACCATATTATTATTATTTTATATGTTGATGACAAGTTTTTGATCAACAATAATAAAAAAATGCTTGGAGCTCCTAAATCTAATATTTAATTATAATTTGATATGAAGGATTTGGAGTCAACTAAGTTTATCTTAGATACATAGATTATGAGGGATACAATTCATAATTTTTTTAGATCAACTAGAAGAATTATATTAACTCTATTTTGTAGTGGATTACTTGAGTTGGAGGTCTAATAGTCAAAGGGCATAAATTTTCCATACATAAATAGTTTTCCTTTTATTTTTTTGACCTCTATCCATATTTATATAAGGCCTACACATTAATGTGGTTATAAATAAAATTTGGAGTCTTTTAAACTAGCTTTGCAGGTGTTTTTTATAAAATATATGTCTCATATATTTTATCTTCAGGGTTTTGGGGAGATGGACTATGTTGTGTAATAGATTTGTGCAAAAATATATTTGGTTGTGATTTGTTGATTGGAGATAGATAGTTTTTTGGTATTGGGGATGTGGAGCATTTTGTCATGTTGATCTTGTCAATGTTAAATAATATTGCAATTGGAGTATTTTGACATGAGATGGTTGTTATATATATATATATATATATATATATTGGATTAGACAAATGAATGTTTAGATTACTGAATATTTTATTGATGATGGGAATTTTTCTCTTTCTATGGAGAAGAACATGAAGAAGATTCTTTGTACATGTTTGTTATGGGTGGGATTGTCCTTAGTTGTTTGTGTTTGTTTTGATTATTTATGTAACGTATACAATAATTAGGAGATTGTTGGGAAAGGTGTGTTGTAAAAAGTATATATTGTAATTATTTAAATGTGGCACATCTTAGATTGTGGATTCTATACTAGGATTACACAATCTTGGGGACACTTGCAATGTTATTTGGAACTATATATTTATTTAATGTGGGAGTCACACTAGGAAATTCATTATTATTAGAGGGATCATAATAAAATGAGTTCAAAACCACATGGTTTTGTGGGCCTATGCTTTTATTTAACACCACTTAGTGTTTTTATGCAAGACTGGTCTATATTTAAGCAATCACATTGATAACTTGGTATAGGAATATGTTAGAGGATCATCTCTATTGAGAAAGTTACATTTTGTGATGGGATCCAAAGGAAGGCATGGTGTGGGATGCTTGGTTACATGCTTTTGTTGTTATGCATCCATATTTATTGTTAGAGTGATTACATCGAGGAGTGCAATGAATTGCTTACCACCCAATAATATTTATGTAGATAAAAGTCTCACTATATTCTAACCATGTTTGCATTAATACTATAACAACTAGTGTGGTGTCTTTTTGTTGGGTTATTTGAAAAAGAGTATCCCAAGATAAATTTGGTTTTTATCTTATGGGAATATCCTTGCTATTCTTTAACACTATGGATTCAGTAACCTGTTTAGAGTAGTTTCATTCATAAAAGGTTATGCAAGAACTTCATAAAAATATTTAATATTGCCTAGATTTATAATCACCAAGGAGTCACCTTTAAACTCTAGATGCAAAAAATATACACAATTGAATCCAAAAGCACTCTTAAACATTGCTTGAATTTTCTAAGAATTTGCACCATATTTAGACGTGCAATCACTTCCAAATAATTGTGAGGGATTCTAAAATTTAGAATGCTAATTTCCCCACCAAAGGATGAGTCCCTCGCTAACCACATGCATACATTCCAATTTGTCATCACATTGGCTTCCCTCAAGCAATGACTAAGCTTAATTTTTTCAAAATGGCTTTTTAAAAGAAGAATTTCCTCAACAATAATTTTTAATTTTTAATCACATAAAACATTTTTCTTCAAACCATTTATAATCACTAAGGAGTAACCTTCAACCTCTAGATGTTTGAATCTAAAAACAACCACCAAATCAATTCCTTTCAAGATTGCCAAAGCTTTTGCTTCATTGTTCAATTGACTACCAATATATAATGAAATACTCTTAATAAAATTGCCACTTGTCAAAAGAAAAATAATCCTAAAATTAATAAGAACCATATTAATTCTAGATACACCATCAAAATTCATCTTTACATTCTAAATTAATGAAGAATCCAATTCACCTCAATGATTTGAAAATTATTTTTATTTTATTAAAGATATACATTATTTACAATCTATAAATATTTTAACAAATCATAAAATTACACATATTTACACCAAAAATATAAACTTGAAAAATAAAAAAATAACTTTAACACCCTAACATAAACACACCCATGTGATTTTTTTTTGGTTTACTTGTACAAAGTTACCCTTGGAGTTATTGAATCTTCTTGAAATTTATGTTTATTATTATTTTTATTTAGTACTAAATGATTTTCAAGGGCTTTTAGTTTAATGAATTTAAAAAGAATTCAAATGAAATGATGTTGTTTCAAAAACCTCCCGCTTTTCAAATTATTATTTGTGCATTTGCACTTGAAGAGTGGTTAAGATATTCAAATTGGGATAAAACCAAATACAACGGGCAGATTTACAGAAGAATGTATGTGGAAGAGAGCAGAAGATAACAACCAAAAGCAGGAGAAAAATGGAGAGGAATTTATCAAAGCGATCATTAACGTTAAAATCCTCGCCTATTCAGGAGTTATCTCATCTTGCCCAGCGTTGCAATGCCATTAGCCTCGCCGAAGGTATTTATTACTTCTTTCCAGCAATGTTTTAATGCAATTGACAAGGGTAGTTTTACTCATGAGCTTGAAAATTTAATTAGTATTTGAGGTAATTGGGAAAGAATCCTCTTGCGGCCTGCTAATGGATCTCAGATATCAAATTGGACGTCCATCTTAGCTGTGGAGATTTTGAAACCATCTAGGTTTTGGATCATCATGTGTGAACTTTTGTTGGATTACAGAGCTAGATCTCAGACTTTCTTGTTTGTAGGTCTTTCCAGAAACGTTTTCACTGCTGTTATGGACTCTGCAAACCTTACAACACTGAAACTACAAATGCCGCTTTCAATTTTATTATAACTAGTGTATGTTTCTCTTAGCCTATAACTTTGGCCTTAAACTGTCAATGGTTGCTGGCCACAATTTTATTGTAAATACTAAATAGCATCTTCGTGTTTGAGTTTTTGAATTAAAACTATTATCTGAAATTTAAATTATAATATTGTTGTTTTGTAGGTTTCCCGGACTTTCCAACTCCAACTGAATTTAAAGAAGCAGCAATAGCAGCCATAACTGTTGACTTCAATCGATACAGGTAACAAATCATACCATGCTGAATTTTTCTTATGGCTTGATTTGAACTAGTTGCACTATAATTATGGCATTGATGCTATTCTGTGAAGGTTACAAATAATGAAATTAAGTTACTATTCAATTCTTTATTATTTTTAGAGAGTAAAAATTGGCATATATTTTCTCTATGGGAAAGAGCACTCTGAACTCCCGATCCCAAAGAAGATGGTATTTCAGCCCTTGAGTACCCTAACATGCTAACGTGATAACCTAGGTTCAGTTTTAGTTGGTCCTTGGAAAATAATATAGCATCAGAACAACAATAGGAGCTTCAAGTAAATAAATATGCCTTGAGGTGTGATATTTGAAAGAACAATCTATACCCTGAACCACCAAGAGGTTGGTAGCCCAGTGGCAGAGTGCCTCTACATACTAACGGGGTTGCTAGGTTCAATTCTTAGATTGTCCATAAAAAATAACATGGTATTAGATTCTGATTAGGAGCTCCAAGCAAAGAAGTATGGCTTGAGAGGATATGTTAGAAAGAAGAATCAACACCCTCAATTGCAGAGGGTCTTGTTCCTTAGTGTGGTAAAGTGCCCAAGCATGTCAATGAAACTCCTAGATAGTCCATGGAGAAAATAGGATTGAACAATATTAAGAATATTAAAATTGTAGTGACATTCCATTTACACGTTAGTGTTACGGGAGACTGAAAGTGTAAATGGAATTTGATTATAATTTATTTTGGTTTAAAATGGCAAAGACATGTAAAACTATGGCAAATTTAAAAAGATGAAATATATTAAAAATATAGATTGTTTTTTATATTATTAGTCATGCCAAATATCATAGAAAGAGAAACAAAAATATGTCATAAGACATAAAAATAGAATTTGTTAAATACTACCCTAATTTATTATTTAACATAAAAAAAGAAAGAGAAAAAGAATGACTGAGGCGTGCCCTGATTTGCTAATGACGACCATCCTTTGAAAACTTCGATTGGCAGATTCCTTTGTTCATCTGAATTCTGAAATAGTTTGATTCTGGACTGAAAGTGAAAAACTGATAAAACTATGGTTAATGAAAATTACAGGCTAAATAGGCAACGGTGGATGGTTTTTTTCAATAACCTGGGAAAAAGTTGCAGGTTATTCAATAGCTTGTGAGTTATTAATAACTTGTGGGTTTTTCAATTTGGGGTGTTTTTCTTTTGAGAAAAAGAACACTTTCACAAAAAAACTGTGCTGCTAGTTTAAACCAGCATGACGTAGGGCTGGGCTACTCTTAACTTTGTGTTTTTTCTTTGGTTTTGCTTCTATTATTAAAAAAATTATGTCATGGTAAGAATAATTACTGTCTTTTCATAAGTTAAGTACTGTATAAGTATTTTGTAATTCTGCAAATTGCAGTTAGTCCTAACAGCTATATTGTTGTTAACAATACAATAATTTAAAAGAAAATTCTAAAATGGCACCTCCACTACCGTAGGCAAAAAATAAAAGGAAAATTTCTCCTAAACTGCACTCCAACCAGCATGATGTCCAAGATCAACAAACAATTAAATTCCTGAACTGCTTTTCAAAAATCTCTCTTAGAGTATCTTCAGGCTTCAATTACTGCAAGGGGCCAACATATCTCTTCAATTATTATCATCATTATTCATTAGCAGTTGTTTGGCTAACTGTTAGCACGCAATAAACTAGCCTTTTTTTAAAATTCTCTTTGTTCAATGTATGGGGGACATCATCAGCTAACCACCTAAGGGTCTTAAAAGATTTGACAATGGTTCGATGCACCACAAGTAGACAACCTTTAAAAGTCCTCCCATGGTGGCAACAAATCAATCGGTTTGTTCCCATGCCTCTCCACACTCATCAGAAAGCTTCTAGTGCCTAGATTTGTATTCCTAGCCATGACATCCCATTTGAGCTTTATACGAGTTTCATTTTTTCATGAGCTTTTGTCAAGGTTCTAATGAAAAAAGCATTGTATTCCTCCAACATCTTAGTTTTTGCGATTACCATAGTGAAAGATCTTAGGTTTTGAGCTAGCAATAATTAGGGTTCAAACACTTGCACCCATTTTTTAGTACGTTTGAGTTTGAATATTGAATCACTTGGTAGGCTTCTTTAGTTGTCACCATGGATAGACATGGCTAGTGTGTGCTACTACTGCATTTTCCGAACCAAGAATAGATGTGGTCACCTAACTTGGTGAGATCTCCAATCACAAATGAGAAAAAGCGGTCTGTTAAAGCCCAATTCCTTCACCTTTGTGTACTTGGTAAGAGGGTTTTCCCTACTTGAATGGGTTTTCACTCAAAGTTGTTATCACCAAACTATTTCATTAGATACACAATCTATTTTCAATTTTTCTCACGATCCGCATTCAAAGGCCTATTCATAGCCTTTCAAGTAGTGGGCATTACAAGGGTGATATTAGAAGAAATCTGTTTACCTTAGCCTATGTAACTCAATTATGGATGATTGTAGGAAAAGACCTACGTCTAAGATCTCATGCTTGACTCTTTCAATGATGGAATTTTTGGCCTCATGAAGTCTAGTCCTAATACCTCTCAAAATTTCAAGATTTCTCACCCATCAAGCAATGCTTTAGACCCTTCTAAGCATCCATTGTTAATATATTATAGGTGTTAGTTATGCCTTCCAAATAACATTTGTTCCCCACAACTATATATATGTTTGGTGATTTTGTTGATAATGACTGCCTTGGAAAAAGAACATTGTTTATTCTCATTGGGATGCCATTTTGATCCATGTGGATCTGCTCCATCTTGCTGGTATACAAGTCACTGGCTGCTGTAGCAGACTGTTTACCACATAACTCAGTTGTTTCAACTCTTTCAACCATTCTTTGTTGGATTTTATTTTTTCTCTCACCTAATATGCTAAAAGATACTCTTGTGTTCCTTTATGGGGATTTACATGCATTCCACTTTGCCATCTCCTTAAAATAGACAGGGGTCACACTAAATGCATCTCAGAATTCCTCTCCTCATCATACAAAAGAATATTCTCAAAAATCAACTTAGTGAAATGGAGTAGAAAGTAATTATAGATAGAAGAACAACAATTAAGAATTAAAAGTTGAAGGCATATGCCACTCGTAATCTTAACATCTCTTTTAGAGGATAAAGACTATGGTGGATTTACATCCCTTTTTTGGCTTTTCCTACTTTGATTTGTATTTGTGAATTAAAAAGTTATTAAAAACAAACAAAATGAAATTTGTGGGAAAGAAATAAGATGAGATCCCCACCCTAAACTAAAAATCCAACAAAGGAGACCTTAGTTATAGCTCAGCTATAGAAAGAAAAAAGCTTTTCGCCTTCCCATGTTGGCCTCCCCTCATCATTACATTCACATGGCTTACCTTATCCATTATCTTCTCAGTTCATGCCTTTCTTCCAACCAATACTTTTTAGTTTGTACCATAGCTTCAACCTAAGCTCTACAATCCTCAATAGATGTTTTCTCTAGGTCTCTAAGACAAATTGGAAGTTCTTATATTTAAGTAACTAAATTTCCGAGTCTTCCAATTGTTGGTGTTCACATTTCTTATTTCTTGTAGGTATTGGCAGCAAGAATCTTTTAGTTAGATTCCATTAAAATAATGCCACATTATTGGACTGCACAATAAGTCCCTCTTGTAATGCCCGAAGCTTTCCCCCAAGACATTAATCGACAAAAATAAGATGAACACAATTTTTGTGATATAAATGCAGCACTAAACATGTTGCATTGTACTTCTACATGCATAAGATGCCGTGAAATGACACAATGACATACTTGGCACACACACCAATGCACTCAATATGGTGACACAGGTGGGAGACTTAACTGGACATGGGTCAATTCATTGGGATAATCTCAAGAAAACATGAGCAATCCTAGACTTGGAATCCAACCTTTGTTTTGCAACACACAAAATGCAAGTGAAGCACCAAACCCTGAAAAAGTGAAATTTGGAATTAGAAGTTTAGCTGCAATTGAGGTTTCAACCCTTGAAGTTTAGAGTTTTGAGTGCATTTTGCAACTTACAAAATATAATTTGAACTTTGAAGTTTGAATTTTCGGCCCTTGGAGTTCGGGGTTTCCGTTGTAGTTCGCACTTGCAAAATGCAAGTCAAATTCCAAAGTCTAAATTTCAGGCCTTTATGGCTTGGTGTCTCGTTTGTATTTTGCATGTTGCAAAAACATAGGTTGCACTCCAAAGTTTAAGCAATTTTACGATTGCTCCTATTTTCTTGAGGTTGTCATAGTGACTTGAATCAAGTTTGATTAAGTCTTTCATTGCGTTGTCATGTTGAGTGCATGCTAGGTGCAATGTTGTGTCGTGTCACGACACCTTGTGCATAGAAGTGTATGCAACATGTTTAGCGATGCATTTGTATCATGATTTTTTTTTGTTTGTTTTGTTTTTGTCCATTAATGTTATGGGAAAATGCTTGGTGCATTGCACCTCCACATAGAAACACTATGGACTTCCATAATGCAATTGAAGTCCAAACCTTTGGAGTACAAAGTTTTGAATTTTGATTGCATTTTGCAAGTTGCAAAATGTAATTCAAACTCCAAAGTAAAAATCTCCAGCCCTTGTAGTTTAGAGTGTCAATTGCATTTTGCAAGTGCAAAATGCAAGTTGAATTTCAAAGTCCAAATTTCAGACCTTTAAGGTTTTGTGTCTCGTTTGCATTTGGCATGTTGCAAAAATGTAGGTTGGACTTTGATGTTCAAGCACTTGTAGGATTGCTTTTGTTTTGTTGAGTTCATCATAGTGACTTGATTTGTGTTTGATTAAATCTTTCATTGCATCATCATGCTAAGTGCATTAGGTGTATTGTTGTGTCGTGTCATGACACCTTGTGTGTGCAAAAGTGCAATGCATTGCATTTGTATCGCAAAAAAAATGTTTGTCCTGTTTTTGTCATTAATGTCTTGGGCAAACGCTTGGAGCATTATACCTCCACATAACAACACTATAGACTTCCATAATCTCTAGCAATCTTAAGATTTCCTTTTGAGGTCCTATCTATGTTGAGTATCCATAGAATCAATCGGGTGGAAACCATTTGGCCTCTCTATTTACCTTTCTAGCAACTGCATAATTGTGGTGTTATTGGGTCCACATTAAATTTTATAATTATAATTCAAAATTGCAAGCGCTTTGTAACTACTAAAATGTTTGTGGTAATGTTACCTGAGTATTGTTAGTAGCAAAATAACTTGTTCCCCCTAATGGATTGTGGGATATTTAGTATATAGGAGACTTTATAAATTCTGCCTTCCATATTGTTGATGTTATTGCAGCTTTGGGCTTCATACTTAATTATTTGTGATTATTTAATGGCAACATATCTCTAAGATGGCCGACCTCCTTTGTAATTATTCTTTATTATTTGTAATTATTTTTATGGTGGCCGACCTTGTCCTTGAAAAGGTGCGACCCCTCTAAGCAACATGTATATATAGAAGGTCACTTTCTCTCATTTGTGAATCAAGCAAAGTTCGATCTCCTTCTCCATTAAGTGCGAGTTCTTCAAGAAGAGTAGTGCAAATTCATATAGGAGCAGATTGTGAGTCTATTCAAGTGCAGATTGAAGGGCAGACTATTAGTGTGTGCTACAGCCATTGTTGGTGCTGTTTATTGGCCTTGTGTGTGCCCTCATTGTAAAGATACTTGTTGCCATTGCTCATATATATAAGAGTTATATTTGTTGTTGGGTTTTTCTCCCTCAAGAGGAGGGTTTTCCCAGGGTATCTGCTGTGTTATTGTGTCTGATTTTGAATTAATTTTTTGTGCATTAAATCTGATCATAAAACTAACATGGTATCAGAGCGGGTTTGAAGAAGATTTTGATCAGATTTAGTCTTACAGCGATACTCTTTATTCTTCTTCTCATCTTTGTTCACTTCTATCTCTTCGTCAAGATGGTGAACCGTCTCAAGATCGAGGACATACTTGAGGAAGCATCTAATTTCACATCTTGGAGATTCAGAATTATGCTCACCTTGGAAGAAAGTGAATTGGTTGAGTTCGTGGAGAGCAAAGTTTCCGAACCTGCTGACGAGGAAGAGAAGATTCGATGGAAGAAGAAAGATACTAAGGCAAAGAAGATGTTAGTTGATTTCGTGAAGGATCATATTGTTCCCATCATCTCTAAGATGAAGACGGCAAGGGAGATGTTTAAGTCTTTGGAGGAGATGTATGAGATCAACAACACAAGCCGTGCACTTGCATTGAAGCAACAACTTCATCATGTGAAGATGGCGGAAGGAGAATTTGTCATCGCTTACTTCATGAAGATTTCTGAATTGAGAGATCAACTCTCTTCTATTGGTCATTTTGTTGATGTCAAGGATTTGACCATGCTTGTCCTTAATGGTCTTCCTTCATCTTGGGAGTCTTACATTCAAGGAATCAGTGCAAGATCGAAAATTCACAAGTTTGATCGTTTGAGGGCAGATTATATTCAAGAAGAGTCTAGGTTGGCTGCGAGAGGTATTGGTCAAAGCTCTACAAATGAAGACATTCATGTTCTTTCCACTCAATCCTTGAAGAAGAAAGAGAAGGTGGAAAGAAAGGATATTTCAAGAGGAATAGAGATAAAGGAGCTGATGGTGCTCCCGCATTCAAGAAGAAGTGGGACCTCTCCAAAGTCCAATGTTTTCGTTGTGACATGTTTGGTCACTATGCAAAGGATTGCCCCACTAGGCTTAATCAGCATGCTTTATTTGCGGATGTGGAGGAGATCTCTCCTCAGAAGGATTCTAGGGAATTTCTATTCTAAGCCATGGGCCTGTGTTCAAGCCGTGAATGTTGTGTGCTGATCTGTATGCAAGAGCAGCGTATCTTACTGCGTCCAGTATTTTCATCCATCAGAATATTTAAAGAGATAAGTATTCTTTGTTTGTTGAGTTATATCATTTAGTTGGATCTTGTAATTAGTAAAGAGAGATGGTGGTTTCTCTTGAATTGTGTTCACTAACATAAGATCCTTTGAAGATTTCATTTATTACAAGTTATTTCATGCTGGTTGTGAAGATTACTGAGTGTGACTCTGAAATAAAAAGAGAATTGCAATTTCGATGGTGATTAGTTGGTCACATCGATATCATTCTCTAATGAATGAATTGTGATAGAGCCTTGAACTCTTGGAGAGAGTTGGTTCTACATGCTAACTGCATAATGCATTCAAGAAATCTGTAGTTGTGCAAATTGTTTTTTTTTGTTGTGCTGAGTTTGGCACTCTTGAGAGGAGTAAAAGATGGAAGAAAGAGTTATATCAAAATTAAATAAAGATAAGTTTCTTTATCCCTTCATTATGATCTTTTGATATATTTCTCTTTAGGTTGATTTATTTATTCATGTTTTAATATTGTTCATAAATTCTTATGTATTCATGCTATAACCTGAGATAGTAAACCTTGTATGATTCTAGCATTGATATTTCTTTGGATAAACTATTAGTAATCTCTCTCTAAAATGCTTTCAAGACAGTTCTAGGGGCAAGAAGGTGATGAGAGATTACTTAGTGATGAAAAGCTTGAGGCATCTTGTGAGGAAGTCATGCCAACCAAAGAAATGATCAAGCGTGAAGTCACAACTTACTGCCATAGGATTGAGTTGGTGGCTAGAGGGAGTTCACTTCCAGAAGACTTTTTTTCAATCTCTGAAGCAAGGATCAAGAGGGAGTTCTGTGACTCATTGAGAAGAAGTGAAGGTTGCAGTGTTGCAAGGCCAAGTGTTAAATCCTTGAAAGACCTCTTCAGTTGCTGAGATTAGAATTGTACAAGACATTCATATGGATTTGGTATTGGTAACTCTGCAAACCTATTCAGAATAGAGTGATCTGCAATGAGATCAAAAGGTTGATGCATGTACTTAAAGATTAAGAGGGAGCCTACTGAACCTGAAGAAGATGGTTAAGGAGGCTACAACTAGTTCAGATCTGGTGGATCCTCTATATACATAGTTGATTGGATCGTTGTTGTATCTAGTCAATACTAGACCAAATATTTGCCATGCAGTGAGTGCACTTAGTCAGTTCATGTGTGAACCAAGGAAAATACATCTAGTTGCAGCAAAGCATATTTTGAGACACTTGCGTGGCACAGTTGGATATAGTTGAGATATTCTTCAGGTGTGGATTTGAAGTGTCACTGATCGGAAATGCACCTCTGGATGTTGCTTCAGTTTGGGATCTGCTATGATTTCCTAGTGTAGCAGGATGCAGTCATTTGTAGCATTGAGTACAACAAAGGCAGAGTATATTGCAGCTTGTGTGGTAGCTCAGGAAGCAGTGTGGCTTCGTAAGCTCCTTGCAGGATTGTTTGGACAATCAATGGAGCCCACTATCATTCATTGTGATAGCCAGAGTTGTGTGAAGCTTTCTGTCAATCCTGTGTTTCATGACATAACCAAGCATGTTGAGATCAAATACCACTATATCAGAGATATGGTATTGAGGAAAGCTATACAGTTGAGGTATATCAACACTGATGAGCAGACGATAAACATTCTCACCAAGCCTCTATCCGGGATAAAGTTTGTGTACTTTCGAGATAAGCTTGGTATGGTGGAGAATACGGCCTTAACTAAGAAGGAGTCTCAGTATTAGTGATCCTCATTAATGAGTTCTTCTCTGTGAGAGAAGTTCGAGGTGTAATCCCTTGATTAATGAGTTCTTCTCTGTGAGAGAAGTTCAAGGTGAAATCCCTTGATTAATGAGTTCTTTTCTTTAAGAAAAGTTCGAGGTGAAATCCCTTGATTCCACCCTCTGGGAGAGCCATGGTGGATGTCATGTGTGTGACTCCATGACAGCATCACGTGAGAGTCTGTGATGATTCCTCTTGTACTTGTGTTTTCACCCTCTGGGAGAGCCATGATGAAAGTCATGTTGAGGTGACAACATCACGCAAGTGATGAACATTTGTACATACTATACATGGTTGTAGCCATTATGGTTGATATCACAATGAGGTGATATTTGATATCACGATGAGGTGATATCGTTTCTTTTCCATACATGGTTGTAGCCATTATATGGTTGGTATCACGATGAGGTGATATCTGACATCACGATGAGGTGATATCGTTTCTTTTCCACATATGGTTGTAGTCATTGTGGTTGGCATCACGATGAGGTGATGTGTCTTGTGCAGCAGGAAGTATTCCTCCCTAGCTGAGAGGGAGTGTTGATGTTATTGCAGCTTCGGGCTTCATACTTCCTTAATTATTTGTGATTATTCAATGGGAACATATCTCTAAGATGGCTGACCTCCTTTGTAATTATTATTTATTATTTGTAATTATTTTTATGGTGGCCGACCTTGTCCTTGAAAAGGTGCGACCCCTCTAAGCAACATGTATATATAGAAGGTCACTTTCTCTCATTTATGAATCAAGCAAAGTTCGATCTCCTTCTCCATTAAGTGCGAGTTCTTCAAGAAGAGTAGTGTGAATTCATATAGGAGCAGATTGTGAGTCTATTCAAGTGCAGATTGAAGGGCAGACTATTAGTGTGTGCTACAGCCATTGCTGGTGCTGTTTATTGGCCTTGTGTGTGCCCTCATTGTAAAGATACTTGTTGTCATTGCTCATATATATAAGAGTTATATTTGTTGCTGGGTTTTTCTCCCTCAAGAGGAGGGTTTTCCCAGGGTATCTGCTGTGTTATTGTGTCTGATTTTGAATTAATTTTCTGTGCATTAAATCTGATCATAAAATTAACACATATATTCAGACTAAATATGTGTCAGGTTTAATCCATTCATTTGCTCCCAATCAATCCACTACCTTTTCATTTTAGAATATGGAATCAAGTTGAACTTGTCATAAAGGAGTCTTTTCCCATTGCTTTCTATTTGAATATCTCCTATGCTTGTTAATTCTCCAGTTGGCAATGTGGGATACATGTGTGGTTATGAGGAAATCATTTTGAAACAGGGCACATGGGTACACCAACAAGGGTACAGCTATATTACATTTAGCTAAATTAAATAAGATATGTATGTATGGGTATGGGTTGATATTGCTGATTCTGATTTTCTTAATGACCATGTCATATCTGTTCCCTCAATTTCATCAACATTAAGCTCTGTTTCTTGCCCTCTCTCTATTTGGTCCAGGATTTCCTTTGCATGTTTCATTAATCAAATCTAGCCATATATTATCAACTGCAGGATTGAATATTGATTCACAACATGATGTAGAACACATTTTCCTTCATTTATTGCTTAATTTTCCTATCAGAGTTTTGATTGATTTTCTCTTTCTTCCTTTAGTTGTCCTTCCTTTGTTCTTGTTATCTTGAGTGTCTCTCCTTTCTTTTCACTCTGCTTACTCGTGGCATTGTTCATATGAATTCAGGGTAGATGCCTGCTCATTTCGTACACATCTTTCGTCTACTACAATCCTTGTTATTCTCTTTGTTACATTACTAGTAGACTTATCTCAGGTGGCATTGAAAACCCACTGACTTAATATGCCATTAAAACCACATCCAGCATTTTTAAGTAAGTCCCCTGCTTGACTACTTTTGACCCTCAACTGACAAACGCACATACTTCTCTTTTTGAAGAATCAAAAGTAGCTATACATCTATCAATATGTTCTGTTACAGAATTGATTCTTAACTTCGATAAAAGTCTCCAATTCAAAACTCAACTTGGCAACAATTATAATTCTTTCTTATGCCAACATTCCTGATTGGGTTTAACATCTGATTTTCTATAATTTTTGCCATTTAGTAGGATTAAGTGGTGACACAATGAATGTTTAGTAATACTTAATATGATTTTGTTTCAGTATAAACGATTTTGTTTCAGTATATACTGTACATCATGAAACCCAGCATTTGAAAATCAGATATATTTACAGTTCTGACCTCAACAGTTTGAGCAGGCTTTCCTTGAAGAATTGAAAGCTTCTTTTCAAATAAATTTCCCTGGATCTGCAATGATTAAAAAACGCATTTAAATAATTACAGAATGGTCAGCATTCAAAACAGCCATATATGAGTTTAATGGAAACATGTGACATTTTACTGATCACTGTCTGCAATGCAACGAGTTGGCAATTAATCAAGTTTTCAGCACTTTCTTATAAGAAATTCGATTACCAGGAAGATTATTATTTTTGTCATATTAAATTTCCAACATGAATTTCCCTAGATCTGCATTTAACTAAGATATCACATGTTAAACTTTAACATAATAGATAACGTACCGCAGCCTTGGTAGCATCCCATGCAAAATACCTAGTGAAGAAATATGGTTCATTTCCTTCAGTTACTTTATAAAGTGGAGTATCTTGAGATAACCCTTCAAATAAGGCTGCACGCTCCATGTATTTCTGCTAAATTTTGTACCATTTCAATTAGAAACTATGGTAAGGTAATGATGCCACAGAGATAGCTAGGCCACATTTTTCTCAAGCAAAGAAAGACGGTTCATTTCCTTCAGTTACTTTGTAAAGTGGAGTATCTTGAGGTAACCCTTCAAATAAGGCTGCATGCTCCATGTATTTCTGCTAAATTTTGTACCATTTCAATTAGAAACTATGGTAAGGTAATGATGCCACAGAGATAGCTAGGCCACATTTTTCTCAAGCACATGCATGCATTACATGAAGGCACACACATTATTATAAAAAACATTTTCTTTTACCTGGCCAATCTCAAAACCTTGTTGCTTCAATTTAGTCTCTACATGCTGACCAATCCAGATAAAAACTTCACCATGTGTATCCAATACCATGATATTCTCTGTTAGCAGGTCATCTTGACTGAAGTTGAAGACTTCTATGAGCTGCCAAAAATAATACAAAATTACAAGACAATACATCTTGATAGGAGAACTCAGCAAACTGTTGACAAAGAAAAGGTGAAACAAGCTAGTTCTTATCAATCTGGAAGATATAAGTGCTGCAATATGCCAACCACCTTCAATGTCTCTGCAATTTTCAAACAAACAACAAACACAGAAAATTAGTTTTTCTAGTGCCAGTTTGCCAATTTCTTCAAAAGATTGGTTTTGAAGCAAGATTACATTTGGTACCAAATTAGTACAAGAAAAGTAAATTAGCTTCAATGTAATCAAGCAGAGAAGTAATTAAAGAGAAAGAAAACTAATCCTGAGAAGCTTCAAAAAGTGACAGTCCGAGCAAATAAAAAACGAACCCTTGTCAAATTCACAAGCATATAAATGAGGATCTCCACTGGTTTCTTGGGATCGCTTCTGGCTTACATAACTCTGCCTTCCACCCAGTGCATTCCAAAAGGCTGCTGGTTCTTTCCCTTCCTTCACACCTTTTGAACTACTACCAGGCTGAAAATATAATGGTTGTCGTCAAAAGCTTAAAATATGAGAAATGTTTCAAGAATTAACATAAAATGTGTGCTAAAAATTTCTCCAGTTATTACTCAATGTATTATTTAAGTTCACCAATATAAAAAAAGCTGGCTCATATGTTTTGGAACAATATGTTTCTTCTCAGTTCAATTTAGAAAAGCTAATAAAAACATGCTTTTATTAAGAAAGTCACTGATAAGGAAATTAAGACGAGTATATGAGCATTCTCATCTCATTATAAAACTTGCTTTTAAGAACTCTGGGAGTCTGGCTGCTGATTTTGGCTGCTCAATTGTTGTAGAGTTTCCATGCCAAGTGAAAAATGATGTTCTAGTTTGTAACAAGAAGCAACATGTGGATATTAAAATAATATTTATTGTTTAATTAATGCTCAATAATGTTGTATCATATTGTTGATAAGATCATTTTCAATCTTCTTTCAGTTTTTCTTAGAAACTTTCTAATTCTGTATATCCTTGTAAATTATTTATTGAAGCTTTCGCTTCATTGTAAAAATCAATTAATTTTTACCAATTACTTTCGTAATATGGTATCAAAGCCCAGGTTAATTAAAAAATTGTTTTTTTTGGATTTCAAAAGAAATTTATTAGCTTTTGTGAAGAACGATTTTCTAGTTAAGATTTTTCGTGGGTTTTTCTAAAAGCCATAATTTGAAGATCTTCGGCCTCCTGCAATTTGTCTGTTTTGAGAGGACGTGGTTTTTTATATAAAAAAAGGGGGGAAGAAAATTGTGATTTCAAAATCGTGTCTGGTTTTGAACGAAATTTTTTTGGTTCGTTTTTTGTCTGGCCGCGAATTTGTTCCTTCGTTTGTCAGGCCACATTTTTTACTGCATTTAAGACATGATTTTTGATTGTTTTTAGTTGCAATTTTTGCTTGTTTTCAGTCACGATTTCCGTCTCTTCCTGCTCGCATTTTTTGCATATCATTTGGGCGTTTTTTTGACGTGTTTTCTGAAACTCGATTTTGAAGACTTTGTTAGTCATTTTTTTCTGCAACATTGGCCATGAATTTACTCATCTTTCGAGCGTGAATTTGCTCGACCTTCTTGGTTTTTGGGTATTTAAAAAAAAAAAGAAGTGTCTGGCGACTAGGGTTTTGAAAAAACCCTCTGATTTGAAGTTGAATTTTTATTTTGATTCCAGATTCTTTTAGAGTTTTTTGAGAGGATTTCTGGGTAGTCATTAGATTTTTCTGGGTGTCTCAAAATCCATGCCTTGGAATTTGTACTGACGAAATTGTCTTGATTTTTGTGACTGAAACTGCATCAGTACATTGTAATTCGTGTCTTGGATTATGTGCAATCTGTTTTATTGCCTTCTCAGTTTGTCTTGTTTTTTCGTGCCTCGAAAAGTGTGCAAGATGGCGAGTTGACCAACATTATGTTGGAAGGTAGTCAACAATTCAACAACAAAAATTATAATACTTGGAAGCAGCGAATGATGACCATCTTTGAGTATCGTTGCCTTGATTAGATTGTTCTCGGCAATGCTACTCATCCCACAATGGCGGGTAAAGACCAGGAAAAGCTTGACGAGCAAAATTGTGAAGTGGTGATGCTCATTAAACTTTAAGTTATTGATGATCAGCTTCCACAAGTTCCATCTCCCTTCAGCGACTCAGTTATTTTTGGAGGAGGTGAAGAGTATACCGTTGTCAGTAGGGGCGCAGTTCAGATTCAGTTTGGTGGGAAGAATCTCATATTCCTCAATGTATACCGCGTTCCTGGCATGGAACTAAACCTTCTCTCTGTCAGTCAGATCATGCGACACTCTCCTTAGTTGGATGTGGTATTCAACGCACACAAATGTTCCATTGTTGATTGGGAGATTCGTACCATTGTGGTTGTTGGTATTGAGGATCATGGTCTATACAGACTTGTGGATATAGGTGATTCTCTAGAGTTAGCCATGGCAGTCAGGAATTCTGCTATTACCAGTCTTTGGCATTAGCGGTATGGGCACTTAAATATGCACTATCTCTCTCAATTAGCTTGGGAGTGACTTGTAGCTGGTTTACCCAAGATCCAGACTCAGCATCATGGCATTTGTGGTGCTTGTCAGGCTGGGAAGCAACACAAGACACCGTTCACGAATGGTGACTCATGGCGAGCCTCTAAGGTATTGTAGTTGGTTCACGCTGATGTATGTGGGCTAATGAATACACCTTTTGTTACTGGTTGCAGGTATTTCTTGCTTTTTGTTGATGATTTTTGTTGTAAAATGTGGGTGTACTTTCTTAGAAAAAAATCAAATGTGTTTACTGTATTTCAGAAGTTTAAGGCCTTATTAGAAAAAGAGTCTGGTTGTTCTATATTCACTCTTAGGCCAGATAATGGGGGGAATTTTGTTCTATTGCTTTCTCCACCTTTTGTGATACACATGGAATCAAATGTTAGTTAACCATACCCTACACTCCTTAGCAAAATGGTGTTGTAGAGTGGCACAATCGTACGATCACTGAGATGGCTTGCTCCATGTTACAACACAGGAGTGTTCCTAATAAATTTTGGGCAGAAGCAATCTACACTACTGTCTATATCCTTAATCGGTCTCCTACACACTCTGTTAAGGGGAAGACTCTTGAGGAAATCTGAAAACCTTTGGCTCTTTAGTGTATGTATGGATTCCAGATGCCAAGCGCTCCAAGTTGGATTCGAAGAGTCAAAAACTTATGTTCACAGGGTATAGTGACAACCATAACGCTTACCGGTTGATTGATGTTGACATTGATCGTCTCATCTTCAGTCGGGATGTTTTCTTTGATGAAGAATGACGACCCTTTCACCTTTCCTCGTCTGTTCAACATTTTGAGGATCAACCCTTGAAGGCTTTTGATTGGGTGTCCTTCCGTTAGGTTCACCTGATGGGAGGGCTGAGGGATGATGAAGATTCTGTCTTTGATGATGCTCAACCTTATTTTCCTCCAGATGATATTGATCTTCCACTTGATGAACCTGTTCCCGATCCACTACTGGTTCTAGCTCGTCCTGTTACATCTGATGTTGGCACTTCTACTCTCCAGCCTAAATGGTGGGCTAAGACTATTGGTGATCTTCATGATGATGAGCTCATTGAAGGTAGATCGTCCCGAAACAAGAGCAAACAACAACATACGGTCAATTTTGCTCTCATGGCCAACATTTACAGTGTCTATGAGCCTCAGACATATTCAGAGGCTAAAGGAATTCCCGAGTGGGAAAATGCTATGGAGGCTGAATACGAGAGTCTTCAAAAGAATCACACTTGGGTCCTTTTTGATCTTCCTCCAGGGAAGAAGCCCATTAGTTGCAAATGGGTGTATAAGGTTAAATACAAAGCTAACGGAACCCTTGACAAGTACAAAGCTCGTCTTGTTGCTAGGGGGTTCTCACAAGAGGAAGGCATTGACTATGAGGAGACTTTTGCTCCTACAACCAAGATGAGTACCATTAGGCTCATCCTTGCCTTAGTAGTCCAATTTGGTTGGAAAGTCCATCAAATGGACGTTAAGAGTGCTTTCCTCAACGGGAGTTGAAGGAAGAAGTATACATGATGCAACCTCCAGGATTCAAGGTTGCTGTCATGTCCCCTTCTAGTTGACATCTCTCCGAGCACAGGATTAGCCTATTATGCGACCCTCGTAGGCTGATAGATTGGATAGAGGGTCATGTTGGAGCTTGGCTCAACTTCAGTTGGCAGTATTTGATCAGTTGGCTTTCGTTCGGGCTCATTCGGACACTTCTAGCCTGAGTTGCTATTTTTAGCAGTATTCAGCACTCAGCGTGGGACCCCTGCTATTTTTAGCAGTATGGATGGATTACGTGCAGAATCACTTTCTCAGTCGACAGCTTTAGACGGTTCGAGCATCGGGTTAATATTGAAAGAGATATTAATATTTAATTGATTTAATTAAATATTAATTATTTTGGAGCATATGTTATAAAGTTATAATATTTAATATATTATAACTTAAGTGATTTGATGAAGGGGTCGCCCATCATGGAAGGGGCCAATTGGCAATTATATTTTATTATAAAAATTTCATCTGAGACTATTGAAATATTAAAAGAATAAGAAATCGAATTATTAAATGATCCCTATTATTGTGGAATTCGCACTTCTCAAGAATATATGGTATTTGCATTGAAAATCGAGCCATTATGATTATTGTGAATTGAAAATTGATCAAGTCTTGAGCAGAGCACGGAAGCCAAGGGTTTCAGTCTTGAAGCATTGGGGAACGAGCCATCTCCAGTGAGTGCGATTCAGAGGGTGTGAAATATCATCCGATTTATTGCCAGGCAGAGGGATTTCTTCATCCAGAAGGAAATACAGAGCATTCACAGAGGTTTACATCTTCAGGTTTCCATTGAGGGTTTTATCCAGAAGAGTTCTCCACAGCAAGGCGCCTATTTTGTTTGAATCTGGAGATTCTTAGAAGGGCCGTACTATTGCATTTATTGCTGCTGTGTACCAGGCCGTACATTTCTGTACCAGGCCGTACCACCTTTAAAAAGGGCGTATTTTCTCCTTGAGGCAAAACGCCTACCTTTGGATCAGTCTGTCACTTCTAGCTTGGGCGCCTATATCCCTGGCATTATTCTGGATCTTCAGAAGGAGGGAGAAAGAAGTTTTATTGCAGCCGTACCAATTATTTCTAGTTGCTGATTGCCAGGTTCTTTCATTAAAATATTGCTATTTCCTTATTGCATGCTACCAAATCTTTATTGTATTGATTCCATCTGAACAATAAAAGATTCGCCTTCAGTAGAACTTGTATTTCCTATCTATATTGGCAGTTTAGCATTTAATTTGAATTTATTATCTATTTTATCAAAAATCGCATTCTTTCATTATTCATGCAAAAGACCCAAAAAACAAGCAAAAAAACCAAAAACTTCAAAAACAAACAAAAATTAGTCAGATTCAGAAACAGAGGAAACTTAGGGTTTCTACAGTGGTATCAGATCTAAATCCTTCCATCCTAAGGGTTTAGCAGTCTTATGCAGCCAGAACAGTTTGGGTCTCAGGTATTACACACGTAGACGTGCTCTGATTGACAGGCAACAGAGTTTGAGCAGGCAGCCGGAAAACATGGCTGACAGAGCAGATAATCCTAGGATAGAGATTCCTCCAAATAACAGAGATCAGGCCGATGCAGAGGTACTACTCGCTCTTAGAGATTTACGAGCAGGTCAACGGCAGTTTAATGATGTATTACAGCAGTTGACAGTAGCACTTCAGAGATTGAGTACTCCGAGGAGACCGTCACCACATCGTGACGACGAAAGGAGTGAAGCAGGATCTCGCAGGGCACCTAGGACAGTTTCACGGACCGCAGATAGGCCTACTAGGCCTACTTTCACGAGACAGGAGCCGGATGAGGCTATAGCAGGTGAGGAGCATGAGGAGTTGTTCGCCGATACGCTCATGGCAGCGAACAAGGAGTGGGAGTTGGTACCACCTGAGGTCAGAGAATGGATCACTTTTGACTGTTTTATTACACAGAGGAGAGAACACCATAGAGGCCGATAGGATTGGAGACCTAGACAGCAGAACAATGACCTGAAACATGCTACAAACCGACTCAATCTAGCTATGTTCGATGGTAGTGGTAAAGTGACAGCTCAAGCATGGATTAGTAAGCTGGACACATTTCTTACATTGCGTCCAATGGCGGAGAGGGATGCAATCAGATATGCAACACTACATCTAGAGGGAGTAGCTTATGATTGGTGGCACCACAGTATGGTGACGCTACAGCATGACAGGATCACGTCATATCAGGAGTTTGTTGACAGGTTGGTAGAGCGTTTTGACAGGAAGGATCCAGAATCCTACTTCAGAGACTTGGCTCAGTTGAGACAGAGTGGTAGTTTGGAGTCCTATATTGGTGACTTTTAGAAGTTATCAGTCATGGTTCCGAACATTTCAGAGAGGCGATTGGTAGTACTCTTCATGGAGGGTTTGATAGAGCCACTGAGAGGTTGGATCAAAGCCTTTGATCCTCCTTCATTACAGGAAGCGATGAAGAAAGCACGAAGCATGGAGTTGGCAGCACCGTCTAGTAGATTCAACTCCAGGAATAATTCATCTTTCAGGGACAGTAAGGGTTTTAACAGAAACAGAGAGAAGTCTGATTTTAACAAAGAAAAATCAGATTCAAAGAACGATTCGAAAGGGAAATCAGCAGCACCACCCTTGGATCGTGAGGCCCTTAACGATTTACGCAGGAAGAAGCTTTGCTTCTACTGCAAAGGTCCCTATGACGCCAATCACGATTGTCCTCTAAGACCTAAGGGCAAGGAAAATTGAGTGATGTGGGCATATTACGAGGATTCAGAGTCAGAGAATTCTGGACAGCAGGATAGTTCTGAGGATTCAGAGTCAGAGGCTTCAGAGCCTAAGGCAGAGACAGAGTCAGAACTTCAGATACAGGAGGCACGTTTATCTAGCATCCAGCAGGAGGGCTCATTCAGGATTCGTGGTGTGTTGGCAGGACAGAGGGTCATTACCCTCCTTGATACAGGAGCTACACACAATTTCATAGATGCTAGATTCGTTGAGAAACGCGGACTCATCACTGAGGAGTTCGAGGGCATTAGGGTTAAGGTGGCCGACGGATACACTTTGAGGTGTGAACGCATGATCAAGGATCTTCCTTTACGCTTGAACAATTATGAGTTCAAGGCTGATTACTACGTAGTTAACATGGGAGATATTGATTTGGTCTTGGGAATGAAGTGGCTTCTTTCACTTGAGGAAGTCACTCTTCGTCTTAAGGACATGGAGATCCGTTTTGATGTTGATGGGAAGACACATATCCTAAAGGCAATTCGGGACAGCAACATCCAGACAATTTCTTTTCGTCGGATGGAGAGGCTCATGCGTCACGACATGGTAGAGTGGGCTGCCGAGTGCACTTTAGCAACTATACAGGAGGGACAGCAGAAGACTGAGTATCATCCAGACATTCAGCAGTTGAGAGTCAAGCATGATAAGGTATTCAGTGATATTCCACCAGGGAGACCTCCAGACAGGGGCATTGAGCATATCATTGAGCTTGAGGAGGGCACTAAGCCCGTTATGATTACACCCTATAGACATCCTAAACGGCTGAAGGATGAGATCGAGAAAACGATCAAGGAGTTACTTGCTATGGGTCACATTCGGCCTAGCAAGTCACCATTCGCTTCTTCAGTTGTGTTGGTAAAGAAGAAGGATGGCACATTACGCATGTGTATTGACTATAGAGTCCTGAATAAGAGGACGATCAAAAACAGGTATCCGATACCGCGTATTGACGAGCTTATTGATGAGCTCCATGGTGCATGTTACTTTACCAAAATTGATTTACGGTCAGGGTATCATCAGATCAGGGTCCGTGAGCAGGACATAGAGAAGACTGCTTTCCGATGTCATTGTGGGCACTTTGAGTTCGTAGTGATGCCATTTGGGCTCACTAATGCATCGGCTACATTTCAGTCCACGATGAACAGGGTTTTTCATTCACAGCTGAGGAGATTCGTGTTGGTCTTCTTCGATGATATCCTTATATACAGCAGGACTTGGCAGGAGCATCTGGCTCACCTGGAGACCGTGTTGAGTATTCTTGAGAGGGAGTCCTTGTACACCAAGGAATCCAAGTGTGACTTGGGGATGACCGAATTGCTATATCTAGGTCACATTATCAGTGCAGATGGAGTGCGGATGGATCCTGAAAAGATCTGCGCCATTATTGACTGGCCTACACCGGAAAACCTGACACAGTTGAGAGGGTTTCTAGGTTTGTGTGGATTCTACCGCCGATTCGTGAATGGTTATTCACGACATGCAGCCCCTATGACAGATTTGCTGAAGAAGGGTGCATTTATTTGGACTCTTGAGGCACAGGAGTGTTTTATGAGATTTAAGGAGTTGATGACTACATGCCCTGTTTTAGCACTACCAGATTTTACGAAGCCTTTTGAGCTTCAGTGCGATGCATCAGGTGAGGGCATTGGTGCGGTGCTTATGCAGGACAAGCACTCGATTGTGTATGAGAGCCGTAAGCTTAGAGGGCCAGAGAGACTTTATAGCATATATGATAAGGAGATGCTCGCTATCATGCATGCCTTAGCAAAATTCAGGCAGTATCTTGTTGGCAGCAAATTTTGCATCAAAACTGACCATAACAGTTTGAGACACTTCTTAGGGCAGCGAGATCTCAATGATCGTCAGCAGAAGTGGGTCAGTAAATTGCAGGCCTATGACTTTGATATTTCGTATATCAAAGGTACACAGAACGTAGTAGCTGATGCTCTTTCATGCAGGCCACATTTGAGCTCTATGGTTCATATTACGGAGGATTGGAGGCATATGATTGTGACAGAGTATGCCAAGGATACTTGGGCTTCCAACATTGTTGAGGGATCAACGATTGATACCAGGTATACACTTGTGAACGACTTGATCATTTACAAGAACAGGATCTGATCAGGTTGAGGTAGAAGAACATAATCATCGCGAACGCACCATGATGTCACCAAACTGGGACATCTCGAATTATTTCAAAACCTATAGACAGATATGGGAGAGATTCACATGGAAAGGACTCAAGGCGGATGTTCTTCAATATGTGCGTGAGTGCCCTGTTTGTCAGCAGAACAAGCAGGAGAACACGTACCCGGCAGGTTTATTGCAGCCACTTCCGATTCCTGACGGGAAGTGGGAATGCCTGTCGATGGACTTCATTACGGGCTTGCCTAAAGCCCAAGGACGGGATTGCATATATGTGGTTGTGGATCGGCTGACGAAATATGCCCACTTCTTTCCGATTACCACTACCTACACAGCTACACAGGTGGCAGAGGTCTTTTTCCGTGAGGTATTCGGACTACATGGGTTGCCTCCAGGCATCGTGGCGAGAGATAGTCGGTTCTTGAGTCCTTACGTGGGAGAATTATTCGGACTTCTGTGGGACGAGAGCTTACACCGAGTACCAGTTACCACCCGCAGACAAATGGGCAGACGGAGATAGTAAATAAGTGGGTGGAAGGGTACCTCAGAAATTATATTGCAGGGCAACAGAAGGCATGGCTCAAGTGGATTCATTTGTGCGAGTATTGCTATAACACGACATTCCACATGACTATTCAGATCTCTCCTTTTATGGCGTTGTACAGGTATGAGGCGCCAAGTTTTCTAGATTTGCTACTGAGTGACAGTAGAGTGCCGAGCGCTGGAGACTTATTACAGGAGAGTCAGGATACTATGAAGGCTCTCAAGGAGAATATCGCCAAGGCACAGAATCAGCAAAAGCAGTATGCAGATCAAAAGAGGACGGAGAGGCATTTTGAGGTGGGTGACATGGTTTACCTCATCTTTGCAGCCCTAAAATTGATCCACTCTTAGGAAAGGAAGTGGAGTCGGAAAGCTTAAACCCGCGATATTCACGGTCCTTTTCGGGATTAAGGAGCGAGTTGGAGAGGTGGCTTATGAGCTAGAGCTTCTAGTGGATAGTAAGGTCCACAATGTTTTTCATGTGTCACGTCTCAAGAAGGCGTTGGGACATCGTGTGGTACCTTCGGCAATATTGCCTCCCTTAGATGATGAGGGAAAGTTGATTTTAGTACCTAAGTCGATCTTGGTATACAGGGAAAGATAGCTACGCAGGACTATCGGGGAATATCGGTGAAATGGAGAGATTTGCACGGTGAGGATGCTACATGGGAAGCGAGGATATTAGCGACATCGGAGTTGAGATTGCTTGAGGACAAGCAATTTCAGGAGGGGCGGACTGTCATGTCCCCTTCTAGTTGACATCTCTCCGAGCACAGGATTAGCCTATTATGCGACCCTCGTAGGCTAATAGATTGGATAGAGGGTCATGTTGGAGCTTGACTCAGCTTCAGTTGGCAGTATTTGATCAATTGGCTTTCGTTCGGGCTCATTCGGACACTTCTAGCCTGAGTTGCTATTTTTAGCAGTATTCAACACTCAGCGTGGGACCCCTGCTATTTTTAGCAGTATGGATGGATTACGTGCAGAATCACTTCCTCAGTCGACAGCTTCAGACGGCTCGAGCATCGGGTTAATATTGAAAGAGATATTAATATTTAATTGATTTAATTAAATATTAATTATTTTGGAGCATATGTTATAAAGTTATAATATTTAATATATTATAACTTAAGTGATCTGATGAAGGGGTCGCCCATCATGGAAGGGGCCAATTGGCAATTATATTTTATTATAAAAATTTCATCTGAGACTATTGAAATATTAAAAGAATAAGAAGTCGAATTATTAAATGATCCCTATTATTGTGGAATTCGCACTTCTCAAGAATATATGGTATTTGCATTGAAAATCGAGCCATTATGATTATTGTGAATTGAAAATTGATCAAGTCTTGAGCAGAGCACGGAAGCCAAGGGTTTCAGTCTCGAAGCATTGGGGAACGAGCCATCTCCAGTGAGTGCGATTCAGAGGGTGTGAAATATCATCCGATTTATTGCCAGGCAGAGGGATTTCTTCATCCAGAAGGAATTACAGAGCATTCACAGAGGTTTACATCTTCAGGTTTCCAGTGAGGGTTTTATCCAGAAGAGTTCTCCACAGCAGGGCGCCTATTTTGTTTGAATCTGGAGATTCTTAGAAGGGCCGTACTATTGCATTTATTGCTGTTGTGTACCAGGCCTTACATTTCTGTACCAGGCCGTACCACCTTTAAAAAGGGCGTATTTTCTCCTTGAGGCAAAACGCCTACCTTTGGATCAGTTTGTCACTTCTAGCTTGGGCACCTATATCCCTGGCATTATTCTGGATCTTCAGAAGGAGGGAGAAAGAAGTTTTATTGTAGCCGTACCAATTATTTCCAGTTGCTGATTGCTAGGTTCTTTAATTAAAATATTGCTATTTCCTTATTGCATGCTACCAGATCTTTATTGTATTGATTCCATCTGAACAATAAAAGATTCGCCTTCAGTAGAACTTGTATTTCCTATCTATATTGGCAGTTTAGCATTTAATTTGAATTTATTATCTATTTTATCAAAAATCGCATTCTTTCATTATTCATGCAAAAGACCCTGTAATGTCCCCTTTTCAAGCCTGACATTTTCAGTGACCGTTAGCCTTTCTTTGGGAACCCGGAGGCTAGTCGGAAGTTAAAATTAGGGTTTCCTAATTTTGAGGAGGTCATTGCTCGGAGATGATAGTTTTAATGGCGGATTCCTTCTGGGTTTTCAGAGGGCTTCGCAGTGGTATGTTCGTCTCAGCATTCAGAGTACTTCTTGGAATTTACTATTTTTAGTAAATTCTATTTTTGGCAGCTTCCAGTTGAGCTCAGGTTGGTTGACTTCCGGTTTCAGATTTGATCAGTTGACTTCATCAGTTTTGGCTTCAGGGCACTCTCGGAGAAATAAGTTAAGTCATTCAGATTAAAGTCACGTTTTAATTATTATATTTTAACGTTGACCTTGGCCTAGAGTTAATGACTTAATGTTGTGTTTAAAAAGTGGTCATTGAGGGTGGCGCCCTCATTAAAAGAATATTATAATTATTGCAAAGTCAAAGCAGGGATTATGATGGGCGCATTTATCAAAGTTTGATGTTTTAATTAAAATATCATTTATTAAGTCTTGAAGGAGAAAGTACGCCCAATCTTGAAGAGAATGAGTTTGACCTAAAAGCAGATTTTAGGGTTTTGCAAAGTCAATTGAAAGTTATAAAGAGGAGTCTTGGTGCATCATTTGGATCATCTTGGAAAAATACACCGTTATGCTGCCGGATTGACTCTGGATCACTTCGAGGGATGAAGACCTCCTAGCATTTGGGCATCACTTCGTGTTTGAGAAACAACATCTAGTGGTGAATTTCAGTCTATGTGTGAGTGCATCTTTAGTTCATTCATTGCATGTTCAGTTTATTGTAAACTTAGATTAGATTGGCATATTCATGTTTCAGCATCTTGCATTATTGTAGACAGCAGATTTGAAGTTTTAATCATATCTCAAAAAAGACAAAAAATATCATTCTGGGTATTGCATCAGTAGATAAGTTTGTCATAGGCGCCCATATCTTCCAGATCTTAGATTTTTAGAAAGAGTATTCAATTTTTAAAGGAAGATCGATTCTTTCAGCAGGGCCGTACCATGTACTTGCATTGGAAACTGTGCATTAATTATTAGTGACATTTTGAATATGTTTCAGAGTCTTAGTTTGGTCGCCATCATTATTAGGGCATTTTGCATCAGGTTTCGTGTTAATCGGATGATTCTTGAGCAAGTTATGAACATTACCTTGAATTTGTAAGTTGCTGGTTATTCTTGTTAAAGTACAGATCTGACAGAAACAACATACAGAAATCTGCATTTTCTGTTTGTGATGGCCCTGTGAATTACTTAAGATTGTAGCAGATTCATTGTTGAATGTTCCATTTGATAAGCATATGATATCTTGACATTGCAGGCAGTCATAATCTTGTAAACTGGCAGTAGTACTGACCAGTGTTTTGATATTGCTTTGTCATTCTTGTAATAATCATTCCTACTTTCAGTTTTAGAGTAAAATAGTGATAACTCCGCCCTATGGTCGCTACTGTCCATTCTGGATGAGCAAGCACATTCTGGGTGTCGAGAAGTTTCCTCTTTCAGCATTATTTCTTTCAAGCATTTTGTATTCACTCCGTCATATGGTCGCCCCTCACTCCGCTTTGGATTGGGTAGCACATACTTGGCGTTGAGTTCTTTTTCCAGCATAAGCAATTTATTTTAGATCCTCTGACCAATGCTCACCATCATCGGTGCCATTCTGGTTAGAGTTGCTTTCTTGCACGTTTTGGTTTTCTCATCTAACCTTAACGGGTGCACTGCTTTGTAATGTTGTAATCTGCAATTTGAAAAAGTAAAAAAAAATTTGGCTCGGTATATTTCAGTGGTATCAGAGCCACGTATCCTGCCATCCTGTGAAATCAGCTTCCTATGAGTGACAGAGAACAGAGGTATCTGGCAAGAGTATACAAGAGAGGTACAGTTCAGACACAGTTGCATCAAGCCCCAGAAGGTCACACAACTTCCGAGATTTTGAGGGCTAATTGGGAGCCTTCACAAGAAACAGAAATGGGGGATAATGAAAGAGGTTCTGGCAACAGAGGTGACAGTGGGAAGGGTATAGACAACTCAGCCAATCTAGGTCAAGGACTAGATAAGAAGATGGATGCTTTGTTAGATATGTTTTCTCTCATGTTGGGGAGATTGGGTCCCAATACTCCACAAAACAATACAGGGCATGCCGGGGAGCACAGTGCTTCCAATCAGCACAATGGTCATGTTGCCCAGCCTTCAGGGAGCAACACCTACATTTCTGCTAGACCATTCAAACCCACGTTTTTGACACCAGCAATCCCACAGCCTGACCCCGAAGAAAATGTTTCATCCTTGGAGAGGGTGAGGATAGGCCGTACAGAGTATGACACCCTTCCTGATGAAGTAAAACTTGACATGTCCTTCAATGATTACATGGAGTATAGAAGGAAGGATAGAGGCCAAGGGAGAAACTATGATCAAAGAAGAACCCCAGCACAAGGAGATTGGAATCAAGCTCTCAACAAGGTTACGCTTGCCCATTTTGATGGAAGCGATAATAATTCTGCTCGAGCTTGGTTACAAAAACTAGACAACTATTTGGCACTTAGGCCAATGGCTGAAGAAGAAGCGATTAGATTCGCTACGCTACACCTAGATGGGGTGGCGCATGAATGGTGGTACCATGGCCTAGTCACCTTAGGTCATGGGTCTATCACTAGCTACGATGAGTTCACCAATAGACTCATTGAGAGGTTCGAGAAGAAGGACCCAGAAGTGCATTTTAGGGAGTTGGCACAGTTGAGACAATATGGCACTGTGGATGCCTACATAGCTGAGTTTCAAAGACTTTCAGTTATGGTCACTGGAATCACAGAGAGAAGATTAGTAATCCTATTCACTGAAGGATTGATGGAGCCAATCAAGGGTTGGATCAAAGCTTTTGATCCACCGTCCCTACAAGAAGCAATGAAAAAAGCTAGAAACATGGAGTGGGCTGCTCCCAAAGCAAAGTTCCATTCCAAACCAGCTTTTCACAAAGGGGATAGAGGGAAAAAGTTTCATCAGAAGCCTCACCATAAGGAGTTTAAACCACAGAAACCTCATGGCTCAAGATTGGATCCAGAGACTATCAATGAACTCCGAAGGAAGGGGTTATGTTTCCGTTGTTGGGAAAAATGGTCCCAAGATCATGTGTGCCCAAAGGGTGCTAAAATTCATCAAATTGAGTTCTATACAGCTGATGAAAGCAATTCTGATTTTTCTGATCAGCAAGCTGATTTTGAGGACAGCGATGAAGAAAATACTCCAGAAGAGTCTGAAGGTGAAAAAGAAAGTGGTGGTACATTGGCTCAACTTTCGAGCTTCCAAAAGAATGAGTCTTTTAAAGTTCGTGGGATGATCAAAGGGCAGCGTATTGTTGCTTTAATTGACACTGGAGCAACACATAACTTCATAGACGAAGTTGTGGTGGCAAAGAAAGGATTGCAAACAGAAGACTTTGAAGGGTTCAGAGTTATGGTTGCGGATGGGTTTCACATCTCATGCACCAAGAGGATTCCGAACATGTCAATGCAATTGGGCAATTACGAAGTCAAGGATGACTTCTACGTGGTCAATATTGGAGATACGGATGCTGTCCTTGGCATTCAATGGCTGCGATCTCTTGGAGAGATCTCTCTAAATCTGCAAACTATGGAGTTGAAGTTTCAATCCGATGGAAAGAAGGTGGTGTTGAGGGGAATGTCAAATGGTGGCCCTCGGATTGTTCATTCAAGAGGATGGCGAAGTTGATGCGTCATGATCAAGTGGAGTGGGCTGCGGAGTGCATGATTCTTCCAGCTAGTCCAGCTGAAACGAAAATAGAGCATCCTCCAGATATTCAGTCTTTACTCACCAAAAAGAGTAAAGTGTTTGCTGATCTACCTCCTGGACCTCCTCCTGATCGAGGTTCAGAACACATCATAGAGCTCAAGGAAGGAGCTAAACCGGTGATCACAACTCCATATCGGTATCCGAAGAGGCAAAAGGATGAGATCGAGAAGAATATCCGAGAACTTTTGGAGATGGGTTTCATACGCCCAAGCAAGAGCCCCTTTGCATCTGCAGTGGTTCTTGTGAAAAAGAAGGATGGTACCATGCGTATGTGCGTGGACTATCGTGCTTTGAACCAAAGCACCATCAAGAATAGATACCCCATTCCCAGAATTGATGAGCTCATTGATGAGCTACATGGGGCTAAGTTCTTTTCGAAGATTGATCTGAGGTCGGGTTACCATCAGATACGAATGAGGGGGTCAGATGTGGAAAAGACAGCTTTCAGATGTCACTATGGCCATTTTGAATTCTTAGTCATGCCATTTGGGTTGACTAACGCTTCGGCAACCTTTCAGTCTTGCATGAACCGTGTCTTCCAGAATCAGTTACGAAGGTTTGTGCTGATATTTTTTGATGACATTCTGATCTACAGTAAGACTTGGGAGGATCACCTCAAGCACTTGGAGGAAGTGCTTAGTATCATGGAATCTGAGAGCTTATTTGCTAAAGCTTCCAAATGTGAATTTGGAATGGTGGAGTTACTGTACCTTGGCCACATAATCAGTGCTGAGGGAGTAAAGGTGGATCCAGAAAAAATCAAAGCAGTAGTTGATTGGCCACCTCCTGAGAGCTTGACTCAGTTGAAAGGTTTTTTGGGTCTGTGTGGTTTTTATCGGAGATTCGTAAAGGGGTATTCACAGAATGCTGCTCCCCTTACTGATCTCACCAAAAAGGGAGCCTTTGCTTGGTCAGAAAAGGCTCAAATTGTTTTTGATAAATTCAAGAAGATCATGAGCTCGTGCCCAGTCTTGGCTATTCCGGATTTCTCCAGGCCATTCGAGCTGCAATGTGATGCATCAGGTGAAGGAGTGGGGGCTGTCCTGATGCAAGACAAACACCCTATCGTGTTTGAGAGCAGAAAATTGAGGGGTGTGGAAAGATCCTATTCGATTTATGACAAAGAAATGCTTGCCATTATGCATGCATTAGCCAAGTTCAGGCAGTACTTGGTGGGGAACAAGTTCGTGGTTAAAACATACCACAATAGCCTCAAGCATTTTATGCACCGGAAGGATTTAAATGAGAGGCAACAGAAATGGGTGAGTAAGCTTCAAGCTTACGACTTTGACATTGAATATGTCAAAGGGAAAAATAATGTCGTGGCCGATGCTCTCTCCAGAAGGCCTCATCTTAGCTCATTGTGTGGGCTTACTGCAGATTGGAGAGACATGTTGCTTGCTGATTATGCCAAAAATCAGTTTGCAACCAGCATTCTGGAAGGTACTTTCCATGATGAAAAGTACCAGGTGGTTGAGGGATTGATTCAGTATAAGGGAAGAATCTTTCTGGTGGCTGATTCTAAGCTCAAGAAGAAGATTCTTTTGAATTTTCATGACATTCCAGTTGCTGGTCACCAAGGTTTTTTCAAGACCTATAGGCAGATCCGAGAAAGATTTTCTTGGAAAGGATTGAAGAGAGAGGTTCAACGCTACATTCAGGAATGTCCTATTTGTCAAGCAAATAAAAATGAGCATACTTTGCCAGCCGGTTTGCTGCAACCACTTCCAATTCCCAATAAAAAATGGGAAAGCATTTCAATGGATTTCATCACTGGGTTGCCCAAGGCCCAAGGGAAGGATTGTATCTACGTGGTAGTGGACAGATTAACCAAGTTTGCTCATTTCTTTGCCATTACCAGTACTTTTTCTGCAGCCCAAGTTGCAGATTTGTTTTTTCGAGAAGTGTTTAGGCTGCATGGGTTGCCAAAGAATATTGTAAGTGATAGGGACAGCAAGTTCCTAAGTACCTTTTGGCAGGAAGTTTTCAAAATGAGTGGTACTGTGCTCACTCCAAGCACGAGTTATCACCCCCAAACTGATGGGCAAACAGAAGTGGTGAACAAGTGGTTGGAAGGCTACTTGAGAAATTATGTGTCAGAACAACAGAAAGCTTGGGTTAAGTGGCTGCATATAGGCGAGTACTGCTACAACTCTACTTTTCATATGTCAATCAAAATGTCTCCTTTCTTGGCACTATATGGGTATGATGCACCCAGTTTTGCAGATTTGGTGTTTGGTGACAGCAAAGCACCATTAGCCAAGGATTTGTTGCAGCATAGTCAAGACATAATGAGATCCTTGAAGGATAATTTGCAGATTGCACAAAATCAGCAGAAGTTGTATGCTGATCAGAGGCGGGTAGAGCGTTCTTTTGAGGTTGGGGATATGGTCTATCTCCGTTTACAACCTTATAGACAGTCTACTCTCAAGAAGAGTGGAGCTGAGAAGCTCAAACCTCGCTTCTATGGACCATTTAGGGTCATCAGAAAGGTTGGGGCTGTAGCTTATGAATTAGAGCTACCTTCAGATAGCAGAGTGCATAACGTCTTCCACGTGTCTCGCCTCAAGAAGGCACTTGGACACAATGTAGTTGCTTCTTCACAGTTGCCACCGTTGGATGAAGAAGGACAGTTGGTTCTAGTTCCCGAGGAGATACTTGATGTCAGAGAACGTTCCTTGAGGAATAGAACTATCAGAGAATGTTTGGTAAAGTGGAAGAACCTGCCTATGGAGGATGCAACTTGGGAAAGTGATGAGATATTGCAGCATCCTAGTTTGCGATTGCTTGAGGACAAGCAATCTTGGGGAGGGCGGACTGTAATGTCCCCTTTTCAAGCCTGACATTTTCAGTGACCGTTAGCCTTTCTTTGGGAACCCGGAGGCTAGTCGGAAGTTAAAATTAGGGTTTCCTAATTTTGAGGAGGTCATTGCTTGGAGATGATAGTTTTAATGGCAGATTCCTTCTGGGTTTTCAGAGGGCTTCGCAGTGGTATGTTCGTCTCAGCATTCAGAGTACTTTTTGGAATTTACTATTTTTAGTAAATTCTATTTTTGGCAGCTTCCAGTTGAGCTTAGGTTGGTTGACTTCCGGTTTCAGATTTGATCAGTTGACTTCATCAGTTTTGGCTTCAGGGCACTCTCGGAGAAATAAGTTGTCATTCAGATTAAAGTCACGTTTTAATTATTATATTTTAACGTTGACCTTGGCCTAGAGTTAATGATTTAATGTTGTGTTTAAAAAGTGGTCATTGAGGGTGGCGCCCTCATTAAAAGAATATTATAATTATTGCAAAGTCAAAGCAGGGATTATGATGGGCGCATTTATCAAAGTTTGATGTTTTAATTGAAATATCATTTATTAAGTCTTGAAGGAGAAAGTACGCCCAATCTTGAAGAGAATGAGTTTGACCTAAAAGCAGATTTTAGGGTTTTGCAAAGTCAATTGAAAGTTATAAAGAGGAGTCTTGGTGCATCATTTGGATCATCTTGGAAAATACACCGTTATGCTGCCGGATTGACTCTGGATCACTTCGAGGGATGAAGACCTCCTAGCATTTGGGCATCACTTCGTGTTTGAGAAACAACATCTAGTGGTGAATTTCAGTCTATGTGTGAGTGCATCTTTAGTTCATTCATTGCATGTTCAGTTTATTGTAAACTTAGATTAGATTGGCATATTCATGTTTCAGCATCTTGCATTATTGTAGACAGCAGATTTGAAGTTTTAATCATATCTCAAAAAAGACAAAAAATATCATTCTGGGTATTGCATCAGTAGATAAGTTTGTCATAGGCGCCCATATCTTCCAGATCTTAGATTTTTAGAAAGAGTATTCAATTTTTAAAGGAAGATCGATTCTTTCAGCAGGGCCGTACCATGTACTTGCATTGGAAACTGTGCATTAATTATTAGTGACATTTTGAATATGTTTCAGAGTCTTAGTTTGGTCGCCATCATTATTAGGGAATTTTGCATCAGGTTTCGTGTTAATCGGATGATTCTTGAGCAAGTTATGAACATTACCTTGAATTTGTAAGTTGCTGGTTATTCTTGTTAAAGTACAGATCTGACAGAAACAACATACAGAAATCTGCATTTTCTGTTTGTGATGGCCCTGTGAATTACTTAAGATTGTAGCAGATTCATTGTTGAATGTTCCATTTGATAAGCATATGATATCTTGACATTGCAGGCAGTCATAATCTTGTAAACTGGCAGTAGTACTGACCAGTGTTTTGATATTGCTTTGTCATTCTTGTAATAATCATTCCTACTTTCAGTTTTAGAGTAAAATAGTGATAACTCCGCCCTATGGTTGCTACTGTCCATTCTGGATGAGCAAGCACATTCTGAGTGTCGAGAAGTTTCCTCTTTCAACATTATTTTTTTCAAGCATTTTGTATTCACTCCGTCATATGGTCGCCCCTCACTCCGCTTTGGATTGGGTAGCACATACTTGGCGTTGAGTTCCTTTTCCAGCATAAGCAATTTATTTTAGATCCTCTGACCAATGCTCACCATCATCGGTGCCATTCTGGTTAGAGTTGCTTTCTTGCACGTTTTGGTTTTCTCATCTAACCTTAACGGGTGCACTGCTTTGTAATGTTGTAATCTGCAATTTGAAAAAGTAAAAAAAAATTTGGCTCGGTATATTTCAGACCCAAAAACAAGCAAAAAACCAAAAACTTCAAAAACAAACAAAAATCAGTCAGATTCAGAAACAGAGGAAACTTAGGGTTTCTACAGTTGCCGGTAAAGAACACAAGGTGTGTAGATTGGTAAAAGCACTCTATGGCCTGAAACAGGTTCCTTGAGCTTGGTACATCAAGATTGACAAGTACCTCACAAATCATGGTTTTCAGATGAGTCCATCTGACTCTAATCTGTATGTCAAACATAGTGGTAGTGATATTCTTATTCTTGTTGCCTATGCGGATGACATGATCATTACTGGGAGCTCAACATATTTGATTGCTAAGATCAAATAGGATTTGTGCACCACATTTGACATGACAGATTTGGGACTTTTGCATTACTGTTTAGGTGTTGAGGTTTGGCAGACCGAGAGTAGTATCTTCATCTCCTAGTCCAAATATGCTCGAAGTCTATTGGATAAGTTCCGAATGCAGGATTGCAAATCTGCCTCCACACCCATGGAAAAAGGGCTCAAGTTGTCAGCTAAGTCAGACTCACCTGTAGTAGAATCCTTGTTCAGGCAACTAGTGGGCAGCTTCATCTATCTCACTACCACTAGAATTGACCTCAGTTTTGTAGTGAGCTACATTTCACGCTTCATGACACCCCCAAGGCTGATCATTGGGTAGCAACGAAGTGTGTGTTGCGTTATGTGAAGGGAACTTCTGATTATGGACTTCTTTACACTAGGAGTCACGATCCTAGACTCTTTGGTTTCACAGACTCAGATTGGGCAGGTTTGGTTGATGACAAGAAATCAACATCTAGGTATGTGTTCAGTTTGGGATCTGGTGCAGTCACATGGACTAGTAAAAAGCAGCAGGCAGTGGCTCTCTCCTCGACAGAAGCAGAGTATCGGGGAGCAGTTAAGGCAGCTTGTGAGGCAATTTAGATGCTTGCGGATATGCAAATATCTCAAGTAGGTCCGACTCCCTTGTTCTGTGATAATCAGGGAGTTCTCAAACTTGCCAAAAATCCAGTCTTCCATGAAAGAACCAAGCATGTGGAAACTCATTGTCACTTCATTTGGAAGCTTGTTGAAGACAGATCGGTTCAATTGCTCTATGTTCCGACAAAGGAGCAAACATTAGATATTCTCACCAAGTTGCTCAATCCAGATAAGTTTGTAAAATTCAGGGAGCATCTTGGTGTAGTTGACATATTGAGCATTAAGGGAGGGCATTAAAATAATATTTATTATTTAATTAATGCTCAATAATGTTGTATCATATTGTTGATAAAATCGTTTTCAATCTTCTTTCAGTTTCTCTTAGAAACTTTCTAATTTTGTATATCCTTGTAAATTATTTATTGAAGCTTTCTCTTCATTGTAAAAATCAATTAATTTTTACCAATTACTTTTGTAATAGTTGAATCCAAAGACTTTTCCACCTGCATGTACCAATGAAACTTATTATTTGGAGCAGTCTTGATTCCTGTCAGCCAAAAGATTTTTGTTGTTTTCTGTAATGTCCCCATTTTCGTGAGCATCAGAGTTCGTAAGGATTAGCCTATCATTTGACCCTCGTAGACTAACAATTATAGATAGAGGGTCTCATGTGGTAGTTACTCGGTGATTAAAGACATTACTCTTCAGCTGGATTCAGGTTTTGGCCTTTGCACAGGTTATTTGACTCAGATTGGCACACTTACTATTTATAGTAAGTTACTATTTTGGGAGAGTCAGGGTTCCTATTAATAGAAAGACACCTGAGTAGAGCATATTGGCAGTGTCGACTTTGATTGGGCCTTTGCAGCTATTTCTAGACTTAGTTTCACATACTATTTATAGTAAGTCACTGTTCAGGGTTTCTATTTTTAGATGGGCATCCAATCACATGGAGAACAGGGAGAGTCGACTCCTGGCTCAGACGGCTTAGCAATCAGACAAGCACATCAAGAGATATTAAAGTTTAAGTGACTTAAGTGATTTATTTAATATTTTAATATTATTATAAAGTTATAAAGTAACTTTATAATAATAAAGTCACTTTAATATAATAAAGTGCATTAAGTGAATAATTTAATGTGGAAGTAAATCTTTTATCCCACATTGGCTAGGAAGGTGTTTGAGCTCTCCTAAGGAAAGAATAAAAAGAGAGGTAAGAGTTCATTCTCGGCATCCAGTTGATGAATATTATTTTGATTGATTTTTATTGTGGAGCCTAGGGCTTTTGCAGTTTTCTTCTTGTCATAGGAAACAAAAACTTCCTATTGATAGCATAACTAAGGGAGTGAAATATCTCTTGAACGGTTGCAATTGAGGAGAGGACAATTCAGTCCTTCCATTTGTGCAAATTGGTGAAGTTTCACAAGGGTTTGAAGATTATTACTTGCAGATCAGAATTCTTCTTAAGCTGCTACAGTGGCATGAACAGTGATGCGCTACAGTGGCGTGAACAGTGATCCGCTATAGTATATGCTACAGTGCACGTGAACAGTGATTGCTACAGTACCAATGCAAATATTAAGTGATTATCTTTAGAGTTTCACAAGGGTTTCATTGCAGATTTACAGATTATTAAAGGTGTTCATTATTGAAGAACATTATTGGAAGATTGTATCATTCTTCTTCAGCACATGGGAATTACATTTAGCAGATTTATAGAGTTTTCAAGGGTTTGGAAAACAATTTTTGATTATTTAAAAGCAGTCAATGTAAATATTTAATTGCCGATATCTATCATTGTTGTTGGTGACTATTTGGAGGCCACGTGGGGTTTATGAGAGGTTGTACATTCTCTTTAGGAGCCGTACAATCACCTACAGGCAGGGCGTGTGGGCATCTAGGCTGAAACGCCTATCATTGGAGCTGTATTTAACAGGGTTACCCGGGGACGCGTCCCCCCCCCCCAAAATCACCCGTCCCGGTTCCGGGGACGTCCCGGGTACCAGGGGACGGCTAGGGGACGGGGGGGACCGTCCCCCTTTTTTGCAAAAAACTAGGAAACATCCTCGGGATGGGGGGACGACTTCAGCCAAATTAGGGACGGCTGATAGTCCCGGGGACGGCCGGCCGTCCCCCGCGTTTTTAAGCATCCAAACACAAAAAAAAAAGCAAAAAATTTAAAAATAAAGCCCTGCCTATGTGGCATGCGTGGGCCCCACCATGTTTTGCTCTCTTAAGAATGAAAGGAGGCCTCTAAAAGTTCATTATTTTCATTTTGTTTGTGTAGGGAGCCAAGGGTTTGAGAAGAAAAAAAATTGCAGCCATTGAAGGAGAAGGAGCAGCTGTTTGAAGGAGGAGAGGAGGTTGAAAGAGTGTTGTTGGGAGTGCAAATCCATCAAAAAGGTATGCATTTTCTTTCACCATTCTTTTTTTTTCATTTTTTTTGCAAAATATGAAGTATGCATAGTCTGATTTTTTTTATTTTTTTCATTTTCAGTCAACACTTGCATTCTAAAAACAAAAAACATGAGCAACAGTGAAGGTGGGAGTGATAGTGAAGTTGAAATGCAAGTTAGAAGGCAAACTAGAGAGCAAATAACCCCTACCCAACACCATCATTCATCAACCAATTCCAAAACTATGAAGGACTATGCAAAACACCCAATAGACAAAAAAAAACCATTCCTTCAATTTGTGACAGCCATGGGTGAAAGACAAAAAAATTCAGGGGGGAGTAGGGTTTGGTTGTGCCATGTTTGTGAAAAGGAGTTTAGGGGCAGCTACACTAGAGTTAGGTCTCATTTTTTGGGTGAGGTGGGCCATGGAGTTAGAACGTGTCCTGCATTGACAGATGCACTATTTATAGAGTGCCAAACAATTCAAATGGAGTGTGATGGTGGGGTTCAAACTGGGTCTCCTTCTTTCCCAAGTTCACAATCGTCTATGCCTACTCCTACTCCTAGTCCTTCCACAGTTGGTAGTACTGTTATCTTAAGAGGAAAGAGGAAGGTGATTGGTGGTGATAAGGGAGCCTCAGTTGAGTCCATGTTTCAAAACCAAGCACGAGAAACCTGTGAATCCTCCATTGCCAAATTCTTTTTTGCCCATGCCATTCCATTTCATGTGGCCCGTTCCTCTTATTTCAAACAAATGGTGAAAGACTTAGTCGTTGTTGGTCCTTCATTTGTACCCCCTGGAGATCATAAGCTACGCACCACCCTCCTAGACAAAGAGTACTCCAAAGTTAATGTGTTAATGGAGGAGATGAGGCAAACATGGATGAGGACGGGGTGCTCTATAGTGATGGATGGGTGGACTGATTGTAGACGTCGGCCACTCATCAATGTCATAGTCACATGCCCTGCTGGTTCTTATTTTCTTAGAGCCGTAGATTGTTCAGGGAGACGTAAGGATGCTGACTTCCAATTTTCCATTTTGAGAGATGCCATAGAGGAGGTTGGGGCTGCAAATGTGGTGCAGGTGATCACCGATTCAGCACGTGTGTGCAAATCGGCTGGGTTGATGGTGGAGGGTACTTACAGGCACATATTTTGGACCCCATGTTGTGTTCATGCATTGAACAATGCATTGAAAGACATAGGGAAGATGGATTGGGTGAAGAAAACGGTGGCAGAAGCTAGAGAAATTCAAATGTTCATTTGCAACCACCACACCTCACTTGCTCTTTTCAGGACATTTTCAAAGAAGGAGTTTCTCAAACCTGTTGATACAAGGTATGCCATTTACTTCATTTTGTTTCACTTTCAATTTGTATTCATAATCTGATTTTGTTTTAAATTTTTATTTTTTAATGAATCATTGAATTAATGAATGTAGATATGCCACCTACTTCATCCTATTGGAGAGGATGCTTGAGGTGCATGAGCCTCTACAACTGATGATGGTCAATTCTGAGTGGACTAGATGGCCTAATGCAAGTTCTACTCAAGGAAAGAGCATCAAACAAAAGATCCTCGATGATGATTGGTGGGCCAATGTGAGGTAAGACATATTAGATGGCTGATTTTCATATTAAATTTCTGATTTTAATATTTTAATTTTATTGTCCAATGTTCCAACTTTTGAAGTTTCTAACATGTCAAATAACTTGTCAACTAATTATTTTGAACTTTTTGTTTGCATTTTGCAGATATATTTGCTCCTTTATCTCGCCCATTGTAGATGTCATTAGATATGCTGATACAGACTCTCCTAGTCTTGGAGAGATATATGAGACATTTGACACTATGCTTGGGAAGATCAGGCAAGTTATTTTGGCAAAGGACCCCACTTTGGATTTATATGAGCAACACATTAGGCCCATTGTGACGCGGAGGTGGAATACAATGAACACCCCGCTTCATATGGCTGCCTTTGCTCTAAATCCAAAATGGTATGCACCAAGGGATGGTAGGGTGCCTCCATGTGATGATGCTGAGGTTTTAGATGGGTTCACACGGGCCATTGAAAAGATTTATCCAGCCGAGCAAGCTTCAATACTTCGGTCACAATTTCTAGACTTTGCTAATCTTAATGGCCCAAACTTGAGCAAACCACAGGCGAGGTTGGATAGAGCTATATTAGCTCAAGGGAACCCTATTGGATGGTGGACCTATCATGGGAGAGATACACCGCAGTTGAAGATACTTGCCACTCGCCTTCTTGCACAGGTTGCTAGTTCCTCTGCTGCAGAGAGGAATTGGTCCACATATGGCTTTATCCACTTTGTCAAGAGGAATAGACTTACCTCTAGACGAGCAGAGAAGCTAGTGGCTGTTCATAGTGCTCTTCGGCTTCAGGATCGACAGACTCCAGAGTATCGACAGACTCCAGCTCTACGGTGGGATATTGATCCCGAGGACGCGGCTCAGATAGATGAGGAGGAGACAGCTGAGGGCTTGGTTGGGGTCCCATTGGCTGAGGAGGAGCATTACGGTGGCAGTGACTCAGAGGATGACTCTGATTTTGATGCAGTTATGAGAGATGATTAGGGGCAGCAGTGCTCTTTGTTTATTTTGTAAATTTGTATTCATTATTGACATACGATATTGTATTTTGATTTTCATAGCAAACTAAAACTTTAAAACTATATGGCAGCAATGTAGCCTTTGGGCATTTTGATATAAGTTTATAAATTATAACTTGGAGGTTGTTTCATGATTTGTGTAACTGTATGTTAATTTTGAATGCGTATTGACTATTGACTCTATTGAGTATTGGCATAATGTTGAACACAAATGTTATATGTTAATGTTCTATAATGTGTATTATGCATGCCTTATTCATGTTATCTATTGAATATTTAAAATTTCCTTATATTTTTTAAATTTTCCCTATATTTTTATATAGCCGTCCCCTGCCGTCCCCGTCCCGGAAACTTGGGGTAACCTTGGTATTTAACCTTCTTTAGAGGCGGCCAGACTGTAGCAAACAAGTGGTTGCGTTTCTAGGGTGGAGGATACAATATTCACAGGTTGGCGTCCATATTAACGATTTTCATATTGCTGATAAACATCTACAGACCTGCTGATACAAGTTTCAGACTTGTAATTAATTGCCATGATCTTCAGGTATGCGTGTATTGTATTTGATAAGGAATAAAGTCTGATTTGAATATTTATAATGTGTTTGCAATAATACGTTTAGATTGCAAGAGTCTTGGCACTATTGAAATGGTTGTAAAGAAGATTGCAATCCAATAAAGAGTTTATGATTGAGGAGCTCATATAGCTGATTGTTCATTTGGATGCTAAATTTGAATGCTTGCCAATTATTTGTCATAATGACTATGGCTGTAGGTGTTCTTAGTTTATGATCAGCTTGTTTGACAAGTGGTTGTATTAATGCTACACGCTGTAGTTGCATACTTGCTGCCATAGAATGCATACAAAGTGTTTGACATTATGTCTACTAGTTTTATTTGTCAATTTCAATCATGGCTATGTATGAGAAGGGGTCAAGAACAGTCAGTTTACCACTCTCTTGCTTTGTAAATCAATCATGCATCACTAGTAGCACTTTAAGCACTAATTGCAGCACTTTGAAGTCATTTCCAAGCAACTAGATTAGACTGATAACTCAGACCAGCAAGTTTAAAGTTTGCATTCGAATTGTTTGACAAAATTCAAGGGAACAAAGAAGAGTTTTTGAGTCAGCTTAGGCTAGGCTCATTACATTTTCCTTTTACATGAGTTAGGCTTTACATTCATGTTCTTTGTAGAGTAGGTTGTTTTGTAATCAGCATTTTTGTATTGAGATAAGATTATTCTCAATAGAAACATTACAAAATACCTTTAAGCTTAGATCTAAGAAAAGTTTGTTATGGCTTGAGTCCTAGGAGTAACATTCTGCCTGAACACATGACCACAGTAAATAGTAACTATGTCCCAGGCATAACTGTTCATCTTCTTGGTAACTAAGTGTGAAAAATTTGATGAATATTTATGGTCACAGAGAATCAAATTCAGTCAATGCAAAATATGAATCCCAAAGCATTTAAATGCTTCATAAATCCTCAGTGAAATCATGTCCTCATTTGTTCACTTGGTAAATTGAAAACTGTATCAACATTATCTATTTCTTGACCTCTATAGTGCCCATTAATGTCAGACGAATGTGAAAGTTGTTATTTCAAAATGATTTTTTTTTGAAAGATCAGTGAGTGAAAAATTAATCTCCAGAAAGTTCAAGAGTCATGACAATATTAAAAAATTCTAATGGGACCGTATGAGTTGTTCTAATTTCTACAATGGTTCCACTTTGTCTTCTTAATTGAATGGAACTAGTATATGTATTAAAGTGGTACATGGGGGTTTGACCCCCAATTTGATCAATTGTATCATTCATAAATTGAATTCGTCCTCATAGATTGTACAATACCAAGTCAGGTGAGATATCCCTACTAAACCTAACAACCCCCAAAACTCATTTTTCAGAGTGTTGACATTTCGTCAAATAGTTGTTGTGCAAACTCATGAATTCTGATTTTCTAACTGCTGTTCTGATTTTTTAGTTTTGTTTGATTGCTTTTGATGTTTTGTTGAGCGTTTTCAATGCCAATAACATAAAGGAAATGCATAGAACTGATATATAAATGATTACACAACATAAATTGATAAACCCGCTTCCATTTATTCCATTAAATTAAAGATATAAGGTTTGATTAAAATGACAGTTATGTCTGATATGAAAATTATCAGACTATAACAGCTCTATTAAACCCAATACAAATGAAAGATTTGATACCCAATATGCCAATAACATACCCGTTCTATGCTAGCATGAAAATACAATGTATGAAGGCTGATATGAGCATGATAACAATGGTAGAAGACTGAAATAGAATGTGAAATATGCAGCTACAGGTCTGATTGTTGTTACAGAAGTGCTGATATGAAATTGGTTGCCAAAATAGTACAACCAACAAGTAGAATGCAAATATGTGATAGTATTGGCCTGGTTGAGACTCGATCTATCAATGGCTACACCTGATCTGAAGAAATATGCTGATATAACACTGTTGTAAACTCAGGCCTGAAAATTAAACACCCAAAACTCCTCTAATGAAGCTCGAACAAAGACCCAAGGTAGGTTCTCTTCAAAGGTGAACTGGGTTCTTGTCCAATTCACGATAGCCCTTGCGAGTTTTTGTTCCCAGAAGACTGAAACCAAGCTGAAACCCTTCTCCAGAGCTCAAACCTGCAAATGCTGATATGAAAAATGACAAATGAATGCCAAAATAGAAGCCCAAAATTCACTTTATAACCTCCCATGAGTTTTTTTATAAAAGATAATAAAATATTCCTCCTCAAGGGTCTTTTCCTCATCAAAAGAAAGGGCCACTTTTTAATAAAAACTTTGTTTCACTAGGATGGGGGCACTTTTCACTATTCACTTTATAATTCTTTGTTACTATTCACTTTTACTATTCCATTAAAACAAACTTTAATATTTTCAATTTATCCCTGGATTCAACAATTGAACTCCAAATTGAAAGGCTCGTAAAGCTCCCGGCTAGGCTCCGCATCCCTCGGTTGGGTCCCCTAACCATACTGCTGACCTACGGATCCTAATAGTAGGCCAATCTCAACTAGTTTGAGTTGCCTAACTCAACTCCAGGCTCAACTCGTCAATCTGATTTTCCACCATAAGGGGAGTCACTTGAGAGTCTTCCAAAGATTTTCTAGTCTTCACTAGCTCCGTAGTGAGTTGATCAACCTCTTCCTCTTTCCTCCTCAATGCATCTGAATATATGACACCCAAATGAAGTAGGTGATCTCTATCAGAAAGAAGGGCTAAATAATTGTTTTTCATACACTCCATGGCTGTCTTAAACGCTTGCAAATTAGAAATAGATGAAGCCTCTTCAACGCCACTATGTCTCCCCTCAAGTTGGAACTTCCATAGGTAATTTCCCACCAACTTATGGGAATAATCAAAATGGGACAGCGCTGCAACAATCTTATTTTCTCCAACTTTAAGTTGGTTCTCCAAATCATGCTTAAGGACAAAGGTAAACTCATTAGTTGAAGTAGTGGGCTGCCAATGGAGAGCTTGACTCTCATCAAAAAATTCTTCCGAAGTGTCTTCTTGCTGGTCCGGAACTAAGGTAGCAGTAGTTCCCATCACAAACTCCTCATCATCACTCCAAAAAGTGGTCTCAATGGATGATGATTTGCTATCCTCATGCAGAGAGGTAAGATTGCTCCTAGGACTATCAAAAGAGTCCCCAAGCATAACCTCCATGTTGCCTATTAGGATACTCATACAACCTTGTCCTGTAGGATCAAATGGATGAAGATCAACTGAAATAGACCCAATCTCTATACTGTTGCTCCTTGCTTCCCCTGTTGACGTTCCTTTGCTATCTTTTGATTTTTCTTCATAAGTAGGTGATGTGACATTATTGGAATCAACTATCACACTAGAAGATGCTTTATGATCACCCAAAGAGTCCATGCCAGTGCTATCCAAAGCATTGACATGAACAATGCTAGCCTCTAATGTAGGAGCCTCTTGTGAAACCTTTTGCCAGGATGATGTAGACAAATCATTACCCAAGGATGTCCTAATGCCTTCTTGATTCAAATCAGCATGTCTATCTAATTCATCATATAAATTTTTACATACCTCATTGGAACTTGAAGACACCCAATCATTCTCATGAAGAGTTGTATCAACCATGTGTGAAGATTCTCTAAACAATTCATAAGCTATAGTGTGATATTCCTTTCTTGCATGCTCAGTCTTGTGGCAAAGATTTGGGTGCATGTCCATGTAGTTCTTGAAAGGAAAATTCTCCTTAACATGTTGAGGAAGAATGCTATACTCCTCAAATATGCTAATCACCACCGCTTCTTTGTTTTGTGGTGTTGGGATTTTGCTAGTAGAAAGTGAGGTTGATCCTTTAGAGAGTTCTAACCTTGAAAGTGAATTATTTAAACGCTGCAATTTTCATATGGTCTTGTATTGTGTTTGCTCAATTTCTTTCCATGCCTATTTATTTCCAAACAACTTTTCCATGATGACCTTTTTCACTTTCCCAATTGAAGACCACTGAAAACCAAATCCAAACTGACTTGTGCACAATCAATTTCACACCAATTGAATGCAATCATTACCCAACAGGCTGGCAGGAATATGGCTCTGATACCACTAAGATATCCTTGCTAAACCTAACCCCAAAAACTCATTTTTTAGAGTGTTGACATTTCGTCAAACAATTATTGTGCAAACTCATGAATTCTGATTTTCTGACTGCTGTTATGATTTTCTGAGTATTGTTTGATTGCTTTTGATGTTTTGTTGAGCGTTTTCAATGCCAATAACATAAAGGAAATGCATAGAATTGATATATAAATGATTACACAACATAAATTGATAAACCCACTTTCATTTATGCCATTAAATTAAAGATATAAGGTCTGATTAAAATGACAGTTATGTCTGATATGAAAATTATCAGATTGTAACAGCTCTATTAAACCCAATACAAATGAAAGATATGAATACCCAATATGCCAATAGCATACCCGTTCTATGCCAGCATGAAAATATAATGTATGATGGCTGATATGAGCATGATAACAATGGTAGAAGACTGAAATAGAATGTGAAATATGCAGCTATAGGTCTGATCGTTGTTACGGAAGTGCTGATATGAAATTGGTTGCCAAAATAGTACAACCAACAAGTAGAATGCAAATATGTGATAGTATTGGCCTGGTTGAAACTCGATCTATCAATGGCTATACCTGATCTGAAGAAATATGCTGATATAACATTGTTGCAAACTCAGGTCTGAAAATTAAACACCTGAAACTCCTCCAATGAAGCCCAAACGAAGACCCAAGGTAGGTCCTCCTCAAAGGTGAACTGGGTTTATGTCATAACCCTAAAAATTATGGATGGAGAATTGACTTTGTTAACAAGGAAAATTGCTCTCATCATCTTTGTTTCCAGCATAAGTTCGATATTTACCTTTTTACTATAATGAATATAATTTTGAAGAACGATTTTATGAGTTTATATTTATGAAATAAACTAACATAGATAAACTTAAGCACGAACGAATTGCTTAAAGGCGCACTCCTTGGAAAGGTGGTGACTCCACTAATCAGCCAACAAGCGGAAGGGACACGTCCATAAAGGTCTTTTTAATGAGCACCCAAGACAGAGCAGGAGGTATGAAGAAATCGCGTGGAAAGTAGAAGTCGGAATATGCTGCAAGACGAGAACACGTCTGAAAGACCCAGTCTAGCGCTGCGGACAAGGTAAGTCCTTCATACATTTGGCCATCATTACAGGATTCTGAAATTAATTCTAATTCTCATAATATGGTGTATGGTGTAGTGGCTGAATTTAAAGTATTAAAATCAATAACTGCTTCATACAAAACTAGTAATGATCTGTAGGTCCAATCCAGTATATTATGAGAGTTATTGCATCTTAATGTCTGTTGCAAACAATAAACATATATGTGTCAAGTTATTAAGACTTCTATACAATGTAAACGATATGAAGATTATTAAATGCTACTTGTCAATGACACAATAATGTTGCTTGCAGCAATTATTGTGTTCTCTTAAGTTATTATGACCTTGCTGAGGGAATAGAATTCAGGTTTCAACTTCCTTGGCTAGTACTCAAACTGATTGTGCGTTTGTGGAGGGGAAGAGCTGGTAAATCACCCATTGATGGAAGATCCCAAGATGGGTGGAACACCTTGAGGGAATCCACTTTGAGTTGCGTTCACGCGCCCCTTAACATAGTAAACTGCCGTCCCATGAGGCTAGACAAGAGGAGTCAAGGCGAGATTCTACTCCAATCAGAAGAAGGGGTCATGACTGATAATGCAATTGATTTATTCTCAACACATGCAATCTAAAGTAATCTAATCATTTATCATATGCTTAATTGATATTAATCATTATAAGTAGGTCCTCAAGATAACTTTGCATTAATTTAATGGTGTACTGATATGATAAATTATATATTCTAACTATACTTATATTTGTTAGATTAATTCTTTAAAGGGGACATTACAGTTCTTGTCCAATTCACGATAGCCCTTGGGAGTTTTCGTTCCCAGAAGACTGAAACCAAGCTGAAACCCTTCTCCAGAGCTCAAACCTGCAAGTACTGATATGAAAAATGACAAATGAATTCCAAAATAGAAGCCCAAAATTCACTTTATAACTTTCCATGAGTTTTTTTATAAAAGATAATAAAATATTCATCCTCAAGGGTCTTTTCCTCATCTAAAAAAAGGGCCACTTTTTAAAAACAACTTTGTTTCACTAGGATGGGGACACTTTTCACTATTCACTTTATAATTGTCTGTTACTATTCACTTTTACTATTCCATTAAAACAAACTTTAATATTTTCAATTTATCCCTGGATTCAACAATTGAACTCCAAATTGAAAGGCTTGTAAAGCTCTTGACTAGGCTCCGCATCCCTCGGTTGGGTCCCCTAACCATACTGCTGACCTACGGGAACCTTAATAGTAGGCCAACCTCAACTAGTCTGAGCTACCTAAGGAAGGGACATTACATCAGGTGATGTAATTCTTTCAATGATTCAATGCAATTCCACATCTTGCACCTATTCAGATAATTGACTAGTTTGAAAGTTTTTAATTTATTTCAATTTTTTGTTTCTTATTGTTAATGTACTCTGGTTGCTATTCACAAGTGATGGTGTAAACTGTTTCCACCCCAAATATATTGGAACCTAATGCTTCAGCTGGTAGGTTTCTTTCTACTCTTGTATTGTTTGTAACTAGATATCATTTCAAATCCCATCGGCTGCCTTTGTCATTTGTGGATATTAATAGAATTTCTTTTTTTCATCTTTCTATGGCATGTGTTGTAAGAATTCAATTTTGTTTATATTTTTTTTTGGAGAAAGAAATTATGGATGTGGGAGATGAATTGATTGATATATTCTAAGCGTTATACATACATTGCAATTTTTTTTTGGCAATGGGTAAACAATCTTTTTCATTTCACAAAGGAAGTCATGAAGCCTTTGTTGGATTTTAAAAAATTGGGCCTTTAACCCTGTTGGGGTTTGAACATGGATCTTTATGCTTGGGGGCACCCCATTTCAACTTTTCAATCAAGTCCAATAAACAATCACTACTAAATATTTGAATTTGGAACTTTCTGACATTTGTTGAAACATAAGTTGCTAAATTGGAATTGGGTATAGGTAGGGGTATGTGGGTATGGTATGTTGGTATGACAATTTTTTTTAAAGGGCTAGGTAGGTTTTGGGTTTATCCATACAAAAATAATATAAAAATCACAAATCTCCTGTAGAAGCCACAAAGACCCATGTAGAAGCCACAAAGACCCAAAAACCCCTTCAAATGAGTCAAGTTCTCTGGAGGTGGCCAATCAACTATCACCTTGATCTTTTCTGGATCAACCTTCACTCCTTCAGCACTGATTATGTGACCAAGGTAGAGCAACTCCTTTATTCCAAGTTCACATTTGGACTCTTTGGTAGACAAGCTTTCTAATTCAAGGATGTTAAACACTTCCTCCAAGTGCTTGAGATGTTCTTCCCACGTCTTGCTGAAGAGGAGGATATCATCAAAGAAAATCAGCACAAACTTCCTCAACTGCTTCTAGAAAACTCGGTTCATACAAGACTGGAAAGTGGTAGGAGCATTAGTCAACCCAAAGGGCATGACTAAAAATTCAAAGAGACCATAATGGCATTGGAATGCCGTCTTCTCAACATTTGATCCCCTCATTCAAATCTGATAGTAGCCCGATCTCAAATCAATCTTTGAAAAGAATTTGGCACCATGTAGCTCATCAATGAGCTCATCTATCTTGGGAATGGGGTACCGGTTCTTGATTGTATTTTGATTCAAGGCACGATAATCCACACACATGCGGATGGTGCCATCCTTTTTCTTCACAAGAACAATAGCTGAAGCAAAATGACTTTTGCTTGGACAAATGAAGCCCATCTCCAAGAGTTCTCTTATGTTCTTCTCAATCTCATCTTTCTGCGTCTTAGGATATCAATAGGGACTTGTGATGATGGGTTTGGCTCCTTCCTTGAGTTCAATGACGTGCTCAAACCCCCTATCAGGAGGCGGCCCAGGAGGTAGATTAGAAAACACCTTACCCTTTTTGGTGAGCAAGGACTGAATATCTAGTGGATAATCCCTCTTTGTTTCAACTGGACTAGCTGGGAGAACCATACATTTTGCAGCCCATTCAACTTGATCATGCCGCATCAGCCTCTCCATTCTTATGAAGGATACAATCCGAGGACCACAATTAGACATTCCTCTTAGCACCACCTTCTTCCCATCAGATTGAAATTTGAGCTCCATCGTTTGTAGATTTAGAGAGATTTCTTTGAGAGAATGCAACCATTGAATGCCAAGAATGACATCCGTATCTCCAATGCTTACAACATAGAAGTCATCTTTGACTTCATGGTTACCCTACTGTAGGGACATGTTGGAAACCCTTTGATTGCAGGAAATATGAAACCCATCAGCTACCATGACTTTGAATCCTTCAAACTCTTTAGTCTTGAGTCCCCTCTTTGCAACCACTCCATCAATGAGGTTGTGCGTTGCTCTAGTGTCAATCAAGACAACTATATGATGCTTCCCAATCAAGCCACAAACCTTGAAAGATTCATTCTTTTGAAAACTAGAGAGTTGGGAAAATGTTCCCCCACCTCCTTGCTCATCTTTATCCTCTTTTGGATCCCTTCCTTCCTTACTTTCAACAAAATGAGACTGCTGCTCTGAGTGATCAGATTCTGATCCAAAATCAGAATAGGCCTCCATATGGTTAGAGTGACCTCGTCCATAGCATCTATGTCCCTTGGACCAAGGTTCTTTGCAAGTGTAACATTTTCCTTCCTTCCTAAGCTTCTCACGAAGCTCGTCATCCACCTTTGAAGGAAACTTCTTGTGTTGATTTGAAGAATGCCTTTTATCATGCTTATGAGGAAAGGGCTTGGATGGAAACTTCGGTCTAGGTGCGGACAGCTCCATGCTTCTAGCTTTCTTAATGGCTGCTTCAAGGCGTGGTGGGTCGAAAGCCTTTACCCATCCCTTCAATAGTTCCATCAATCCTTCTGAGAAAAGCACAACTAGCCTTCTTTCAGTGATGTTGGGTACCATCACGAAAAGTCTTTGGAAGTCTCCAATGTATGCTTCCAATGAACCATGTTGTTTCAGCTGTGCAAGCTCCCTAAACTTCACCTCAGGATCTTTAGTATCAAATCTTTCAATCAGCTTGTTGGTGAACTCTTCATATGTACGAATTAGGTTGTGGCCAAGAGTGACCAAACCGTGGTACCACCACTCATGGGAAGCTCCCTCCAAATGCAAGGTTGCAAACTTTATAGCATCCTCCTCTGGCATAGGTCTCAAGGAGAGGTAGTTATCAAGCTTCTGCACCCATGCCTTGGCTGTACATGCATCACTTCCATCAAAGTGAGCCAAGGTCACCTTCCCAAGAGCTTGTTGGTAATCAGTTCTAGGACCCATAGGAGCACGGTATTTAGCTCTTCCACCGTTTCTTCTGTTTCTTTGATTTATTTAACTGATCGAAGGTCCACTTTTCTCTAAGATCAGGAGGAAAAGAGGCATACTCCAAGTAGGCTTGTCGGGCATCATCTGCAAAAGGTGTTGCAACCTCAACTTATGGTTCTTCCCTTTGTGTGAATGTGGGAAAGAGTGGCCTAGAGGCTGATCCTCTAGAGGTGGCCTCATGCTGGCCAATGCAAAATAGTACAAGGGGATTTTAAAGCGTAGGCAATCTCGAAAGGTAAAGTTTCCAAAGAGGGAAATTCGTTGTAATTCTACCAAGTCTAGAGCATAAGTGCTTATCAAACTCTGTTGAAATCCAGCAAGTTCAAAAAGTGGAATCCGAAGGTAAAGAAAAAATGTACCCAACATCCCATCTAGTCTCAGTCTTGAACCAATGTGAAGAGGTAAACATTTCAACAGGCAAGGTAGAAGGGGGTGAGGGTAAACCTTCTGATTAATATAGTCCCCCCACAACACCACTAATGTGGTCCTCTGAGTTTTACGTCAATGAGCTAATGGCCATGAACAAGAGGCTCCAATCATTAGAGGTAAGGGGGCTCTATGAAGATGCTAAAATGAAGGAGATCATGGATGCCAATTGGCAATTATCAAGGAAGAACAAATTTATCAAAGAAGAAACAAGTTGTAATGTCCCCATTCTTTCGCGAGCATCAGAGTTGGTGGATTAGCCTATTATGTCGATCCTCGTAGGCTAATGGTTCTGGATAGAGGGTCACTTGAATGGGCACTTGGTCGATAAAATGCAGTGTTGGTATCCAGAGTATGGTGACATGGTGAATTTGTGTGTTTGGCGTGTTATTGGAGCTTAAAATGATGATCTTCACCATTTATTTCACTTCCTCAGGCTTAGGGACCATGTGTCTATTATTTAAAGGGGTCACTTTCTATTTTTCAGTTACTATTCATGGCTAAAGTGAAAAAAAAGACATAACTTAAGTGAATAGTGTTTTTTTTTTTTTAAATGAATAGTGTTTTCAATGAGAAATTATAAGAATGCAAGAGAAAGTTCAACCCATTCATGTTTTTGAGTTATTTTGCTGATTGAAGATTGCGAGTGGAAGATTGTGGAAGAGGGAAAACTAGGGTTTCCTGATTTCAGCAGTGGGTAAGCCTGGTGGGGCTTTGTTCTTCGTTTTCAAGCTTCTTGATTGTGTGAAAGACCACCTTAAAGTTGCAGATCATAATTTTGATGCTTTGTTGGAACCATTATTTGTTGTTTGCAAGTGATTGGAGTCATCTTTTGGAAGGGTTTTTGCTGCCATTGACTCCATTTGCATCTACGAAGGAGCTGTTCGCATTTTTGAAGGATTTGGGACTGTTTTTTTGACACCTACAGCCAGCCACCATACTTGAGGGTTTGTAGCAGCAAGAAGAAAAGAAACGCCTCTTTAAGGGAGCTGCTATCACTTCAAAAGGGGGCGCCCTTGTTTGAGAAAGCCTTTCAATTCGTTTTTCAGTGGGAGAAACTTGTATTGCATGTTGTGTGAGCAATTTATTGAGGGCGGGTACTGTAGCAAAGCACTATTCACAGTGTTGTTTGGCTGTAAGTTAAATTATTGCATATGATGTATCTAGTTTTGAGTTCTATGTAAGTCATCTATTTCATGTACTCTCTAATGTAATGAAGAACTCTTATTTAGCTTCGAAATGGAGTATTATATTCGATGTATCTTAGTAGCTTAGTTATTTTGAGTTCCTATTGCATGTGTAAGCTTGTTAAAATTATCAGCATTATTGGCATCAAATACCAAAAACACAAAACACAACAAACAAATACCCAAACAAACACAAATCAAACCTACAAGCACGGTGAAATCATCGCAGCAGAGTGTCGGCTTACTACACAAGTAAGCGTCAAATCTCCATGTCAAATGGAGAGCAAGAATTGATTTCAATAAGGCAAGTTCTAGTACAAAGTTGTGTAATAGACAAAAGCATATCAAGAGAGGTAGATGAAAGTAGCAACTCGCAGATAAAAGAGATACAATTAGTTCTGGACAATGTGAAGATAAAAGAAAACTAGCTAAGGGACCAATTAAAAGAGGCCAAAAGTTGGGCTCACGTAGTGAAAGGCCCTGCAGACACACACAGGGACCTCATAGAAAAACAAGTTTGAAGGTAGATAAGAGAAGAGAATGACATAATTGGCAAGGCTGTGAATGTCATTGTTAAAGTGTGATGAGCCCAACTAGCTCCAACTCAAACCTCTGACTTTTACTAACTTGTTTTTGTGTTTTGATTGTTTTAAGAAGAATTTTAGACAAAAGTAGAAGGGGCGCCAAGCATAAAATGTACATAAAACTGAAATTCAAGCTAGATCTGAGAAACTACTTATGAATTATGTATTAAACAACTGTTATAAGTAGATCATGAACAACAAACATACCCGGATAGCTCCAGATTAATTAAATAAAGAGTTGTAATGTCCCCTTTTTCATGAGCAATGGATTTTGGAGGAATTAGCCTATTCCTGATCTTTGTAGGCTAATGGGACTTGATAAGAGGATCGTTTGGCAGATACCTAGTTGATTGGTTGGCTCATTTCGTGATTCAGTCTACATATGGAGGTGTTCTAATGATTTCTTGATATGTTTCTATTTTTAGAAACCTCATGTTATAAAGTAATGTTATGTTTGCACTTTATGTTATGAATAATTATTTTATTATAAAGTGCAAAATAATAAAATAATAAAATAAAATAAAATAATATTCCTTCTAGAAGGTGACTTGGGAAAGTTCTAGAAGGAGGCCGACCTCTTGAGGAAAAAGTATAAATAGATATCATGGGCTTCATTCTTAGCACCTAGATTTGTTGTTGTTGATGTTTGATGTTTGATGGTTGTGGAGCCTAGGGTATTTGCAGTTGTTTTTGGCCATTGAGAGCGAAAACTCTCAATTGGTGAGCAATTTTGAGGGTGTGAAATATCACTTGAATTATTGCAGCTGGGAGAAAGTTACTTCAGACTTTTATTTGTGCTTCATTGTTAAAACTTTGTGGCCTTTGGCCAAATTTTGTATGATATTGATTGGTGTTTGCTTTGGAGACATTTTGGAGTTCATAGTCTTCAAAGAATTTGCATTGAGGAGTTCGATTTACATTCATTCAGTCATTTCCAGAATTCTGATATATTATTACAGTCATCTTAGTTTGCATATTAGTGCCATGATTTTGCATATATCTCCTTCATTTGGTATCGATCCTCCAAGAAGGTTGCAACATTACATTCTATGGTGAATGGAGATGATGTTTCATGCATTTTGGAGGAGTTTTGCATTGTGTTAAGGGGCTGATTTTGAAGTTGCAATGGTTTGATATACTACAGCAGGGGTGCCATTGGCAAGACATTTTTGTTCATATCTCATCATCGAAGCCTCCTATGGTTTTGGGCATTGTTGCATTTTAATCCTTTGGTCCTACCAATCATTTCAAGTGCCAAGAGGTGGAGTTTAATTGCTGAATTTATTTATCTAAAGTATTGCCAGGCAAGAACAGGGGCGACTAGGTGAAAGCATCGATTGGGCCTAAGAGGAGTTTATTTTGCTTGGAATTTGATTGCTACTTCATCTATCATCAAGGGCTTCAACATTCAATCAGGTTCCACTATTAGTAGTTCATAATTTTATTGCATATGGGAAAGTTTAGAGTTGCAGCTGTAGGTGCATATTTCTTTACCAACAATCATCATATTTTGTAATCAATGCAAATGCCAAGAGTCTTGGCTTATTGATGAGCATTGTATTGGATCATTGTGTTGTAATAAGAGATACTAATTTGCTGGTCATTTGTAGTTGTCATTGAGCAATTCAATATCATTTGTAGTCAACTTAGTAGTTTGCATACCAACTATTTGACAAAATACCAATTGGTTGTAGGTGTTCATTTCTCATGCTTAGATCACATATATGCATTGAATATTGCCAAAATAAGTTGCACATTTATGTTAGGTCATTGTTTAGACAATCTAGAGTCTTCTTGCAAGCATTCTTATTGATGTTAAGTGAAGGAAAGAGCCATTAAAGCAAACTGAAATGTTATATCGGTCATATGACCTTTGTATGCAAAGTGTTTGACGAAATTTTCAAGGCCAAAAATCAGAAGTTTTCAATCAGATTTGAGCAGGGTCATTACAAGAGTTTTTGCACTTGCCAGACAAGAATGGTTGAAACTGAGTAAATGCAATGCCAAAGCTCTGGATCTACATTCTCTCACGCAAAAACTGGAGGAGAGCAGCTGAGAAAGGTAGGCGCCCAAGATGGAACTCAAAACTAGCCAAAAAGAAAGGTGTTTTTTCCTTTAGTTCCAAACGCCCTTTCCAGATGACACGCCTTTCAAGGAAAAAGTACAGCCTCTAAATGTTGAAGAACAATCTTTATTGAAAACTGAAAAAGGTGAAGATGGCATCCCGGATCTGTAAGCCCTCTTCTTATTAAAACCTATAAACTTCTGAATAGAATAACTCTGAAAGCACAGATGAACTCTTGTATGAAGCTCCCACAGTTGCAACCATTCAACTGGTATTTCACAGTCTCACAATCACGCATCAATGAAGAATTTCCTGAAACTCTTGTCCTCAGACAAAAACCACAGAGAAGAAAATAACAAGCAATGTCAAATGATCAAAAAGTGAGTTTGAATTGCCTTTCCTTCCTTATATCTCCAAAAAGGCACACACTTTTGCTTTTAAAATACATTAAAATTTATTTAAATTCCTTTTAATAGTTTTTAATCCCACTTTATGAAGTGAGCACACCTTTAATTTGACTTAAGTGATTTATTTTATCACTTTATAATCCTTGTCACCATTTAAATATATTTAAGTGGCTTTTAACTCTTGTAAAGTTAATTTGACTTTATAATTTACCAATAAGTTAAATAATTAACTTAACCACCAAAATATTCGTAACTCCCTCCAAACTCAGTATTTTTCCATGCCGTCAGAAGCTGACACTGTGCTACAGATGCCTGCACTGAAACCAATACTGAAGTGAAGGAGTGGGAATGATAATACCCACCAAAACGGCCACTGAACCCCTAACCAAATCCTGTTAGCCTACAAGGGTCCAAGAAATAGACTAACCATCACAAAACAAGATCACGCTAAAAAGGGGGACATTACATAAAGGGCTAAAGGACTACGGGGAGAAAGAAACCACAAAGGAGCTAGCAAAAGATTTTTTCTGGGACGAGTTACAATGGATAGGCGTCATTCAACAAACAACAAAATTGGAAAATGGGTGAAAGATGGCAAGAGTAGGCATGTAAGGGTCACTTTAGTGAACATTGAAGATAAGAACAGGTTACTAAGGAACAAGAAGTTCCTTAAAGGTACGCAAATATACCTTGACGAGGACTTAACAATAGTACAACAAGAAGAAAGGCGTAAAGAGTGGGAAAAAGTAAAGGGAACAAGGAATGAAGGAAAATGGGCTTGGTTACAAAATGGGAAAGCTCAAGTTAGTGACAAAATTACTCACCAAAAATAGGAACTCGGGCCCCCCCAGGATCAGGTGTCAATGGTAAGTTGCAATTGTAGAGGTTACCCGTGGAGAAGAGGACTTGGTTGAGGACCTATTGCAGAAGGAAAGGACATCATCATTCTTATGGAGACTCATGAGCACGACGACTGCAAGATCCCAGACTTTGAAGGATATAAAAAAGCTTCCATTTGGAATGAGAGAACAGATAGTGGCAAAGGACATGATGGAGTTACAGTCCTAATCAAAGAAATGTGGTGCAATAACATTCAAGTCGAGAAAGAAGACCCAAACAAACAATATATATGGTTTAAAATAATAGAAAATCAGATTGTCATAAGAGTGGCAGCTTGCCATTTCGCTCCAAAAGGCTCCAAATCTTACAAGAAAAGAAACCTTGACCATGACGATCGTTTTGCTGCACTAAAAAAAGACATTTCAACCTATAATGGTATGGGAGAGGTTATTTTAATAGGGGATTTTAACGCAATGACAACAAACATACAAGCTCTTAACTTGAAAAGCAAGGACAAGGAGAAAGTTGATCTGCTATGGCTGGAGGAAGAGGGACAACATCTATGGGAAAGGAATTCCCAAGATAGTAATCACAATGTCCGCACTACGGGGATGAGTTGTTGGGGCTATGCAGTTTATTCAACTTGGTCATTTGCAATGGTATGAGGACATGGCCGAACTCGAGCAACATCACTTGTAAAACATACAATGGGCAAAGTGTGGTAGATTATGTCATTTCCTCGTATGTTTACACGTCAAAGATAAATGAACTAGTGATTGGAAAATGTCGTTTAGAGCTGAAATCATACCATAGTCCAATATATGTAAATCTTGACACCCACATTGACATGCACTAGGGGGGGCAGATTCATATCAGCAAAAAGAAAGTGCCTCCGCAAGATAGAATCATCATTAACCATGACAATCAGGAAGTCTTCAAAGCTGCCTTCAAAAGGGTTTTCAGGGATTATGAAAGGAAATTAGCTAGCACGGTGCATCACACTATAAACAAGGGCATGTTGATCCCCATTGTTCACAAGGCTTTGGATGAGTGTACAAGGGCTAGGCCTAAGAAGGCAATTGCAACTACTTTCCCAGCAAACCCATGGTTTGATGAAGAGTGCAAGTTAACAAAAAGAAAACTTCATGAGGGTGGAAGGACCATAGAAAACAAGAAAGAATACGAAAAGATGATATGAAACAAAAAAGAAAAATATGTGAGCACTAGAAGGCTGGAGTTGATTGCCCTTGGAAAGAACAATCCCAAGAAATTTTGGAAGGAGCTACAACAAAAAAGAAAACAAGTGGAAAACAATATCACAAGCTCTCAATGGTTGGAATATGCAAAGTTACTGTATGAGTGGGAACAAGATTAACATAGACCAACAATCAAGGTTACCATTGAACTTTTCACCATCAAAGACATCAATCAAGGCATAAAAAGGTTGGCTGGAGGAAAAGCACAAGATATTGATGGGCTGCAAGCAAAATTCTTAAAATGGGGCATTGAGGTCCTTGCACCTTGCATCAAGGGCATCTTCAATAGGGTTATTCAAGAGGGCTTTCCGAAAGGGTGGACAATTACTATTGTTATTCCCTTATACAAAAGTGGGGACAGTAATAACCCATCAAATTACCGCACTATTATGATTAATCCGCTTCTTGGAAAACTTTTTGGAAGCATGATTGAGTGCAAAATTAGTAGTTGGGCTGAGAAAGAGGGCAAAAGAGCAGAAGGTCAGGCTGGTTTTAGATTGAAACATTCCACTATTGAGCACGATATTACTCTTAGATTTTTGATTGAAAAAATATGGAACGTTCAAGGGGAGAAGGCCTTTTGTTGCTTTGTAGACTTCAAAAAAGCCTTTGACACTGTGCCACAGGATAAGTTGTGGAATATAATGGAGGAACTAGGAGTCCCAAAGGCGCTTAGGGTGGCTGTTCATAGGCTGTAAGAGTAGGTCAAAGTTAAAATCAAAACCAATGAAGGTATGTTTGAGTGCTTTGGCAGTGACATTGGAGTCAAGCAAGGCTGCCCGCTTTCCCCAACGCTATTTGGGCTTTACATTGACAAGTTGGAAGAGTGGATAGACAAAGTTGGTGGGGAAGTGTTGTGACCTTCACACATTGCCCCATCAAATGGGGACCCCTAATTTTTGCTCCATTCACGGTCTTTTGGCTTGACTTT
>VDFB02106150.1:0-29136 GCA_007258455.2 Sequoia sempervirens
AGTACTAGTTCATTGACATTTGCACTAACTATATGCTAGCTATCTAGCTCAAAAAATGAAGATTGTTGGGAAATGGAAGCATACAGGTTAGTATGCTCTAGCTCTACATCCCATAACTTTGTTACCCCTTGTAGTCATTTTTTGTTTGTGTGAAGTATGTGCAGAGTTGGAATGCACATGCATTAACTCCTTTGTGTTTTTGATGCCAATTAGTTGCACTTTTCTAAGTGGATGAAGGACTATGTATTTTGGTTCTGCTCAGATGAAGACAACTAGCAATCTATTAAAGGCAATGCTAGAGGTTGGAGTTTTAAAATTATAAATAAATTTTCAAATTTGAAAAACCATTATTTCAAAATAAAAATAAATTAATAAATAGACTATATAGTCGATCGGTTTGTCATAAACACTTCCATAGGACCAGGGGATTTGGTCAGCAAGAGGTAGAGATACAAAGAGTTGGATCAGATGGTGGGAAAGATCTGCTTTAGATCTCTGTCCATAGCGGAAGATGGTGGTGGTCCAATTTATAGAGTTTTAGATTAAAAATTTTTTGCTTGTGATGAAACTTTGATCAGAAGAGACTATAGGTGTTGGAATGTTTGGAGTCTTGGACATGGAGGTATCAACAATTGTGAGCTTTCTTCTTATACTTGTCATGAAGAGCTTAAATACTTTGACCATTGAAGTGTACAAAATCAACAAATTTATTTGTGATTACATCCTCCAAATTAGGATTATTGAAGAGTCTAACAAATGCTAGCTTGTACTCTTTGCTGAATTACACATCTTTGTATGGTGCAATCCTCCTCAATGAACAAAGGGTCTTAGTGCTATAATATTTTAGAGTTAATGCAAAGTCAAGAAAGTGTAATGGGGTGGTCATTTTGTTCCATCACCCAATAAAAATTGTTTGCACTTGTTTGAAGTAAGTTGTTTAGGATCTCGCCCTTTCTCATTTATGGCGGCCTTCATTTTTTCAATTGTTGAATTGATGCCAACATATACCTCTCCCAAACATGGGTTATCCACATTAGTAGAACAAATCATACTCAATATGGGCATTAGTGAAACTAAGAATATACTCCACATGATCCCACCAAGTGTCATCTAGGATCATTTGTTTAATATTTGGTGCCCTCTTAGTGTTGGATTTCTTCTATAATACCAAAGTTGGTTGATGACTATGCTAGAAAGTGCCTCCCACACCTCCTCAAGTCCTTTCAAGATAATTGTGTTGTTGGGGAATTTGGTCTTACAAACAAAGAAGAAAACATACTTAAGTTTTAAAAGATAAATAACTAAAGTGAAACATAAAATTGAATCATTTAACTTACATTTAGTAGGTTATCTAGGATCATTTGCTCAATATTTGATGCCCTCTTATTGGTGGATTGATTCTATAGGAGCAAAGTTGGTTGATGACAATGCTAGAAGGTGCCTCCCATGCCTTCACAAGTCCTTTGAAGACAATTGTGTTGTTGGTGAATTTGATCTTGAAAGGAAAAAAAAACTGAAGTGGAACATTAAATTCTATCATTTATCTTACCTTCAGTAGGTCCAATTTCCCAATTTCAAGAATGGTCTAAATATGCTTTGCAACATGTGGTGATTGGTGATGAATGTTTGAATCTCTTTGGCCTTGGCATACACTTGTTTGATCCATTTTATTCTGCTGTTTATCTTTTCTAGTGTATGGTTGATCAAATGGACAACGCAAGGTGTCCAAGAGATGTGTGAATATTGTGCCTTAGCTAACAAGCTAGCTGCTTTAGAATTTTTTGCGTTGTCTATTATGACTACTAGGCCCCACTTGCTCAACGGCCTTTGAGGATGTCAATAATAAACTGTACATCATTTGTCTATTGGTCACAATTGACAACTTCCAAAAACATTGCCCCTTTGGTGGACATTGCGAACATATTGATCAAAAGCTAATTTTTGGCATCTTTTCATTCATTGGAAACAATCGACACCTTTGTCTTGACCCATAAATCCTTAATGAGTTTCAATGAATCTTCTACAAGTTTCACCCCTTTTACCAATAAGGTGTTCATAAGTTGTGCTCTTGTACCCTTTCGGAGCCTCATTAATCTTACTCATCATTTCTTGCCAGTATGGTGAGTTTCAATGAATCTTCTACAAGTTTCACCCCTTTGCCGATAAGGTGTTCATAAGTTGTGCTCTTGTACCCTTTTGGAGCCTCACTAATCTTACTTACCATTTCTTGCCAGTATGGTGAGCAAACAACCTTGAAAGCCAAATCATTTGCATAGATGCATCTTGCAATGTGTTGATCAGTAATCTCTCAAGATTCATTTTGAAATGTCCTTTCCAATGGGCTCTTCATTCTCTTATGTGAAGTGGGCACTTCTTGATGTATTGCTAAAATTGGGTAGCTCCAAAACTTCAAGAAAAGATGGGAAAGGAGGGGGCCTCATTGATTAAGATCCTTTCCTTTCAAAAGGATGACTTGTTCTATGGGCAATTGCTTCTTTTGTTTGCTCTTGCTCTCTAATATTTTCCAACACTTTAAATGTTGGCATAGGCGCACCCTTCTTGCATGAGCAAGCTTTGATGCCCTTTCTAGGAATACGTACAAATGGGATTTCACTTGACTATATGTGCTTGTATATTTCATATCATACCCATTGCAAACCCAAACTTGCCCACCACCACCTGGATACTATTGTAAAAGTGTCAACATGTAATACACCTTCTAGGAAATTAAATAGGTCTACTGTGTTGCACAAAAGGTATTTCAATTTCATAGCAAATTAATCAAACATCAGTTCAGATTGCTCAATAAATAACTGTTCCACATAGATATAGATGCACAGACAATACAAATCAACCAGATCTGATATTGTTACCATAAAATTGTATCACTTAGGAGGATAGCATAATCAATTTGTATAAACCAACTGATTGATCTTGCACAAATTCAATCAGTTTTGCTATGCTCCTGTGTGCATGTAAGTTTGGAAATGCTCACGTTAGCTTGATAGTTACCAGTTGTGAGAACCCTCTTGCTTTTTAAAACCAAAGCAGGGGCTTGGGGGTAGAGCTCCTAGTGGGGTTGAGGGGCAGCGGCCTTGGTGTGTTCCTTGTCATGGTACAGGGTAGGATTGAGGTCCCCACCACCAAGCCCTAATTAAGGCCTTCAAGACGACATGAACCTTTAGAAATTAGAATTGTGAGTTTTTGAAGATTTTGTCAATGTGTTGAAGGAGTGAGAGATAAAAGAAAAAGTTGCAAAAAATGACTGTTTTGATGCTTTTCAAGCCGCATAGTAGTGTTTTTTTGTGTTGACTAGTGAATTTCTTTGTTGAACATGTGAGTTTTAGCAAATTTGCTTGCTAGTGACATGTTAAGAAATTGGGAAAAACTCATAGCTCAGCTTACTCACATGTAGCTCAGCCAAGGGTTTTTTCGCAAGAACTTGTGAGTTTGCAAGTTTTTAAACTATTGGAATAGCATTCCAATTGCTTTGAAACCTTCAATGATCAATCTTCAGCGCTATTTGTGTAATGACAATCAAGATTGAAAATTTAGGAAGTGTATTTGGTTTGCCTTTTACATTCAAAATGAAGTAAATGACTTTGTTTTAGTGTTTTAATGTTTCAAGGTGTTTAGTGTAACTTTTAGGGTTAGGGCTTATGTTCTTAGGTTGAATAGTCAACCTTTTAGTCAAAAAAAGAAAAATAAAGTGAAATTGCCATAGGGTTTGCCCTAGGTTTGCTATGTCCTACAAAATAGACCTGGATATACTTGTGTTTGTTGCAGAGCAAACCTGGCTGAATCTAGGTCTGTTTTGTAGCAGCTTGTCTGGATCCATAGGGTAACCAGATTGAGAACAAATTGGACTTGGATTTGGGGGTTTCCTTGGTGAACTGGTAACATAGGGAAGTTTGACATATATCGATATATTTATGGTAGCAAAAAAAATTGGGAAATAGAATATGGATTGGCCGATGTGCTGGTGACAAAGATGTCTAATATTTTGTTCAAGTTGTTTCTTTTTGGAATTGATAATCAATTATGAAAGAAAAAGCAGGTTACAATATGAGTTCACAAGACCAAGGTATGGGCAGCCATGACAAAAAGACAAGAGTGTCAAGTCAACTGAAGAAGATTAACTGATTATAACCCAGCATACATAACCACAAAAAGGGCCTCGTTCTGAGTCTGAGCAGTAGCATTTAGCCATTATTATTACAATTTTCACTATAGTTATCAAATGTCAATTTGAAAGTCCCCACAGGTGGTGAGAAAGCAGAAATATTATCATCCTCCCTAACCACCTCCAGGTCAGCACCATCAGAACATGTATGTTTCTTTTTGAGACCCATATTTTCTAGGAGATCTTCAAACTTATAGTTTTTGTTATACTTTTCTTGAAATTGCATATATTGCTTGTTGTCTGGCATCATGCGTGAGTACTTAGCAAATTTTATTTGCGATCTCTTAATACAAGTTTATCCTTCATCCATGAGTTCCAAGAACTTGTCTTTAGATATCTCAATCGTCATAGTAATCTGCATCACAGCATGATAAAGCACGTCTTCTAGAAGACTCCATAAGGTGTCTCCTCTTGTCTTGAAAATATCCCCATTTCTCAATTTCCACAGGAGCCAAAGAATCTTAGTGATGAAAGACAAGCCAAAAGGAATTGCATTTAATATTAAGCCCTTGAACATAGCCAAATAGGATTTCATACCAAGAAAAGTTATCTCTATTATCCTAGCACTTAAGATCAGATAAAAAGGATCAAATACTTTTGGCAAAGTCACAACTATAAAAGATATGGTCAACAGATTCAGGCACATTACAAAAAATTACAGTTCCTCTGAATAGGGTTAGATTTAAAACATTTCATACCCACATCCAAGCTTTTAGTAAAAGAAGCCATTTAAAACAAGCTTTTTTTGGTTCAAGAAGTCCAGGCCAACAATCACTAAATTTTTTACCCCATTGACTAGGACTAAGCTCAAGATTCCAGCTCCTGTTCACATGATCAGTGATCTCCTGGGAATCAGTTAACATTTTATCAGGTGTTCCGCGGGCCGTCCCCCAACAAAAACCAGCGTCTCCTAGGGGGACGTCTCGGAGACAGGGACTTGGGGGGGACGTCCCCCTACTAGCCCACCACCAGCGCCACCATCCCACCACCAGTGTCGTTGTCTCCAAGACACCACTAGGACTTCGAGGATGTTGGGGTGTCCTCAAGACATCTAGGGGACTCCTAGTTGTCTCCAAGATCTATAATTCTTATACTTATACATCTTTTTATAACTATTTTTTCAAGTACTATATGTATTTCAGCACCCTGCCGCCCCCCACCGCCGTCCCCCTGCCGTCCGCCCCCAAACTTAGACCCTGTCCCTGCGTCCCGAAGCGTGCCCCGTCCCCGTCCCGTCCCGAAACCCCATGGAACACTGCATTTTATAGATGCTTTTGGTGTTGATCTTCAAGAAGGCAGATCCATCCATCCACAAAAACTTCCCATATATTTCAAAATCAAATTAGATATTTAATGGGGAAGTTAATCTTACAACAAGCCTTTTTAAGCACAGAGTAAGTTCTTTTCTGGGAATGAGGCAACCCAAACTTCTCGTTAAGCCCTTGTCAGTCTATCAGGTAAGCCCCATCAAGAATGTCATTAAACTCGGTAACCCCATTGCTACTCAGCACTTAGCAGTGCATCTTTGTAAGAGAGCAAGAGGTTTATTATTCCACTGGAGATTCCATCACACAAACCTAAAGCTACAAATCTTGTTATCCTCTTTATTATAAGCATTGCAACCTTTAACTTGACTTTTCACAACTTTCCAAGCTTTCCAAACACTTATAAACACATTAGAGCCAGAGGGAGTCACAAAGAACCTACCAAAGAGGATGTCATGGGGATGGAGCCCTTTCTACTGTTTAACTCTTTTCGGAACAGCATTTGGGTATTATTTTTAATAAAGATTTTCCAAGGTTCTTCTTCAGTAAAGGCATTAATTATCCATTTTGCTGCAATTTCAACACCTTGGATCTTCAAAACCTTTAAGCCAAGACCACCTTGCTTTTTATCCATATAACACCATTGCCAATTAATTGCAATTCTCTTCTTATTAACTTTCTCATCAGACTAGAGGAAGTTCTTAATGATTTTTTGAATATCATTAATCTGATAACTACTGAAGAGCCAGACAAAAAACATAGTAAATAGTGTAGGAGGATATAATTTTTGACAAACCTGAAATCTGCTTGCTATTGACAGGTATTGTCTGTTCCCCTTGGAGAACTTTTTGTCTATTTTATCATAAATCCAGTTCCACATGTCCTTAAGAGACGGACTAATGGAAAAAGGTATACCCAGATATCTGACCTGTTTATTAGGACCCCCTCATGTAAGGTTATGTTTGCTAAACCACTCTGAATGATTGTCTTGTTAGTTGAGCAGAGTAGATTTACTCTGAGAGATCTTAGCACCAAAAGCCATACAAAAGAGCTCAAGGCTTTTCATCATATTATCAAAATTGTTCTCTTCCATTTCCATAAAAAATGCAGATAATTTGCAAATTATATTCAATAAATTGTTATTATTGGAAGAATAAGCCCTTTGACCTTCTCACTAGCACTACTAGTTCTCAATAAGTATTATAGCGCATCAAAAGCAATCACAAACAACTCAGGAGCAAGAGGGAAGCCTTGCCTAATTGGTCTCTGTAGGGAGAAAGGCTCTGTGAGGGATCCATTAACATCAGTTTGTGTAGAAGCTTCATTAAATAAGACCTTGATCATGTTACAAAAATTAGGGCGGAACCCAAAGGCCTCCAATTTCATATTAATGAATGTTCATTAAACCCTGTCATAAGCTTTCTCAAAATCCAACAGAAGCATGCCAACATTTTGAGCAGTGTTCTTAGCCTCATTCATTGCCAACCAACTGGTAATCAGCTTTTCTAGAATAATCTTCCTTTAATGAGTCTAGTTTGAGTAGCATTAATGAACTTAGGAAGAATATCAGTAAGTCCGAGAGTTAGCATTTTACCAAAAAAATTATATGAGACATTAAGGAACATAATTGGTCTCCGGTTCTTTATTTGACTCTTGTCACCCTCTTCGAGAAGGAGTTTTATGATGGCTTTGTTAATATCCTTCCCCAAAGAGCTTTTATCAATAGCTTCTTTGTAGATCAACAACAAATCATCAGCAATCCAATCAATATTCTTTTTATAGAACTTAGCAGGCAGCCCATCTATACCAAGAGACTTACCATTATTGAAAGTTTGAATAGCTCTAATGATTTCCTCCGTGCTAATGACATTGTTCAAAATGTTGGAATCATCCTTACTAATTTTACTAGGTATAATTTTCATACAAAGCTCTTGGGCTTCTTTAGAATCATTGTTATTGTCCTCAGAATAGAAGAGCCTTTGATAAAACTTTCTGAACTCCTCTTTAACATTGTTGACATTACTAATCTGAGACTTGTCAATCTAGATAGGGCCAATCTCTTCTTTTTTATTTTTAGATTTGAGATAGTTAAAAAAGAATTTAGAATCCTTGTCCCCTTCTTTCAACCAATTCAATTTGGCCCTAATTTTCAACCCCTTGAGCCTTAAGAGTTTGCACACATCTCAATTGATACTTAATATCAACCATCCTAGTAATCAAGGTCTCATTATTTGGATCACACTGCAAGAGCCCTTCAGTAGCACAGAGGTCCTCATGGAGGTTACTTTAAGTTCTTCTCCCATCCAGATTGTTTGAAAAAAAGACTTTCTAGCTATTAACATTAAAGTTCCACTTCTTATTATGGGAGGAATTATTGAGAAGATTCTTATTGATCTCACTTAATGTGAAAATTCCATCATTACAATCTTAAATATTAAGCAACTTAATGTTGAGCTTGAATAGATTTCTTTCCTTCATATAATCTTTAAACTGTTGTCTTGAATTAAAATTTTAGCCTCAATAGGATGATGATCTGATATGGAGCAAGGATGGGCTTTAACTCTTTTGGCACTATGCATTGGTTCAAACTTGAAATAGCTTTGGTGGGCAGGACATAGAATCTATCAAGCTTGCAATAAATTCTTTTGCCATCTTTTTGGCTATTACACCATGTATACCAGATATCATCGCTATTCTTCTTACCTTTCTCCAGGGGGCCAACTAGGTGTAAATTCCTTTTCACTCTGTTCCAAAAAAATTGCTGATTACCCATTTCCATCTCTATACCTTGACTCTTGTCCTCTTCAGCTCTATCATATTGAAGTCTCCACCAATAATCCAAGGGATTTTGAGGTGCGTGCTCATCCATTTCCAAGTGTCAATTCTGTCCTTATAGTAATTGGCTGCATAAATTGAGCATAGACCATATTCAAAATTATCTTTTTACAAAGTAACCAAAGCTCCCGTTACATTGTGAACACCTAGAGTCCGTAATAGAGCTATCCTACTTGTAATTGATTAAGATGGTAGTGCCCCCTTGCCCTTTATCATGATTAGTAGAGACTTGAATAGCATCTTACTATATAATTTTTCAAATTGGTTTCTAATTGAAACCCTACTGTCTTGATTTCTTGCAAGGGTAGGAAGTCAAGAAGGTTCCTCTTATTGCAAACACTTCTAATAATGCATTTTCTATCGGGGAACTCAAGACCCTTGAAATTCAAACTAATGTAATTCTGGCTCATCATGATTAGGTGAAGAGATAGATGGTTTTTTGATTCTTGTATAATCTATCAAAACATTTTGGAATTTTCTCTTCTTTTTCTGTTCTTTTGGCCACTATCTTCTCTACTAGCTTTCTTTTTTTCTTATCATCTTTTTTTCCCCCTTGTTTATCAACATCCATCCCTTTATCTACCTCATTGATAAATAAGGGATTGTCCCAATTTAAAATCACATTCTCACTATCCTCCTTCAATAAATCCTTCTTGGATAGGTCATTTGTCCCTCCCTTTGGCACTATTGAGAGGGAAGTAATTGACTGAGAATTGGTATTATCAAGATTCTTTTTCTCCCTATTAGCTCAAAGTTTTGCTTTTATTTTATCCAAAACAAGTTCTTGAGCATTTTTTTTGTGTTCAACATCTTTATAAACAATTTTTATTTCTAGTTCCCTCTTCGAATCACTTACTTTGTGAGTGACTTCTTCTTCAATGACATGGCTATCACCATCTATAGTTCCTCCTTGTTAACACAGTCTTCCTTTTCATTATGTTCTAATTCTTTATGGTTGTTTTCACTGTTAGCTATTCTTAGATTTTTCCTTGAATTTTGGTTTAAAGTTCTTATTACTACTCTTAATTTTAGGATAGTCTCTTTTTTTGATAACCTTCATTTTTGCACAAAAAACAAGCATTGGACCCTTCCAACAGTTCAATATGTAGGTTACAATATACCTACCCATATTGATTTCCAATTTATCAAGGAAATTTACTCTAGGAAGGAGTGACATCAGAACTGTCCATCGAAATGTGGCAAGGTGGATTTAGTTTCTTCTATCTGGAGGACCTTGCCCATAGGTTGCAATATACTGGGAATAAAAGCCCAAATTGAGGGGGCAAATTTTTGACAGTAACCCATCTAGGAACAGTGCATGCTAAAACTTTTTCATTTAAAATCTCCAGAGACCAAGACACAACCTTGAAAATAGACTTACCAACATTCCAATATTCCTTACTTCGGGTTCTTTTTTGCATATTATGATTTTTAAAGAAAATCACAAACCTTTTTGCACCATTCTACAGAATGAAATATACAGACCTAATTTCTTGCCCCAGAAATTCAAAAGCCAGTCATTAAAAAGCTTATGTGAGGAGAGACTCTCTATCCATGGCAGCAAAGAAAACAGCTACATTTTAAAGCCTATTTTCCTCTTTATAAACAACATTATACATGTCTAGATTAGGTTGCATTAGGAGAGTACCAGGGGGAGGACAAACCTTAGAGTTTTCTCCTGCTTGTTCATCATCCATGAAGCCTCCTGCATCCTTTGCAGCGCCCTTGACTTCAAACCTCACTCCTTTTGGCGCTTCCACTGGTTTCTCGCTACTAAGAGCCTCCCTGTAGGATTTACTGGCTCCTATGGAACTTTAAATAACTTTTTCATCTGATTCCAAACCATTATCTCTGCCTTCCTCCATTAATTCACATGCTACAACATTAACTGCCCCAGGAGGTACCATAAGGCCAGAGGATTAAATAAAACTTAATTATCAATTCAAAAAGACAAGTGAAAATCAAGGTCTATGCAATCCAACCCAACCCAAACCTAACAAAGCAAACCAAAACAAACAAAAACACCAAAATGACCACACCTAACACTTGCATGAAATAGAAAAGAGGATATAAACTTCATATGTGGTGAAGAACACTAATCAGAGTCAATTTCAGAAGATGGAGCAGCTCAAGATTGAAAATGGAGAATGATTGTTCGTCTTCTCCCTCAACCTCAGAGCTCCTCCTTCCACCAAGATCTCCTTGTTCCTGTTCTCCTGTTTAAGTTGGTTCTTAAATTAATATATGATATTTTTTTTGTTTATTTTAGGGAACCTCATGTGAATAGCATTCCAGTTGCTTTGTAACCTTCAATGATCAATCTTTAGCTCTATTTGTGTAATGACAAGCAAGAATGAAAGTTTAGCAAGTGTATTTGGTTTGTGTCTTTTGCATTCAAAATGAGGTAAATGAGCTTGTTTTAGTGGTTCAAAGTGTTTAGTGTCACTTTTAGGGCGAGGACTCATGTTCTGAGGTGGAATAGTCAACCTTTTAAGTCAAAAAAAAAGAAGAAGTGTAATTGCTGTAGGGTTTGCCCTAGGTTTTCTATGTCCTGCAAAATGGACTGGATTTATTTGGGTCCACTGCAGAATGAACTCGGCTGAATCTAGGTCTGTTCTGCAGGAGTTTGGCTGGATCCATAGGGTAACCAGATCAAGAACAAACTGGACCTGGATCTGGTGTTTTTATGAGCAAACTGGTAACATAGGGAAGTTTGACATATATTGTTATCTCCATGTTCGCAAAAAAAAAACCTGGAAATAGAACATGAATCGGCGGATGTGCTGGTATCAAAGATGGCTAATATTTTGTTTAAGGCGTTTCTTAAAATAATTTGCAGTATTTTTTTGTTTATTTCAGGAAACCTCATGTGAATATTGGAACCATTGGACATGTTGACCATGGGAAAACGACTTTGACAGCTGCAATTACAAAGGTTTGAAAATTACAATTTAGCTTTAGTATTTATTATTTTAAATTTCCATGTGTTGTTCTTTGGAGAATTTTATGGGGTGTCTTTTCCTATTTCTTATCACACTCAATTTCCAGCAGTTGTAATTTTAGCTGTGTAATCAATTCTTTATTAGCATTTCTAATCCTAGCAGCTTAGCAAGGTCAATCATTATATTGAAGGAAGTGTGATGTCTGTGATGTTTTTTTTTCTGGGCAGGTTTTGGCAGAAGAAGGTAAAGCTAAGGCAGTTGCTTTTGATGAGATTGACAAGGCTCCAGAGGAGAAAGCCCGAGGAATTACCATTGCAACGGTCAGCACTTTTCTACAATTGTGATGTTTTATTAAAGAACAGATGTTTGGTTTGATCACTTACAATCTGTTGAAATATTTTAGTGGCTTAATATGGTACATGTTAAGAATCTGCACTCTCCTCTTGATAAGCATTTGCTGTAATTATTGGTTTAGTTTTGGACATCTACATCTGTTTTCTGGACTGCAGCCTTAGTTATCTTTTCAATTAGTTTGTCTGTATACGGCTTCTAGGTTTATGCCTTGTTCTTCTATCTAACACTAGTTTTCTGCATTTTGAATGTAGGTTTTTGAAATTGCCTATGATGTTTAGGCTTTCTGCTGAATATGTGTATCTTATTTTGTGTTATGCCTGTTTACTTTCAGGCACATGTCGAGTATGAAACAATGAAGCGACATTATGCACATGTAGATTGCCCTGGACATGCAGACTATGTGAAAGTAAGATCAATGTATTTAAATATCTTCTTTTAAATATGAACCAAATCATCTAATCATGAGAAAGTTAGTGAGTTATGCTGAGGAAGACTAGAGAGCATTACTGTAGTTGTGCTGAAAGATCTAATCATACATGTAGTAATTGCATGTTGTGAAAACAAATTCTTGAAAAGCTGCAAAATATGAAAACTAATTCTTGAAAAGCTACAAGTTTCATGTACTCTTTCTTACTTTTTGTATATGCATACATCTAAGCTTGTTCATCGCATGGATGGTATTCAAGCATTTTGAGACCTTTTTTAATTTTTCATTGATTAGTAAGATTCAACAGTTGAGTATTTTTAAAACATGGGAACCTTTGCCATCTGGTGTGGGAGGTGCCCAGCTTTGATCGATATTGCAGAATTCGAAACCTTTCAAGTACACACTCACAACTGTTGTTTTCATTTTAAAGTTAATTCCACAATTGTTTTTTGGCAAGATCTCTGCAAGTTTCTTAAGAGAGTCTTCTGGCATTAAGATAACCTTTTTTTTTTCCCTCTACATCTTGGTGTCTTACTGAACATTATTTACCGAGCAAATTTTTATTCATACTCATAGATGCTTCCTTATTAAAGCAATCCCTTCATATCTTATATTGGATCTACTATTGTAATTAGCTGAAATAAAATCTTTTTATATGAATGTATAGTTATACAGATGTTCTCCTAATATTTGTTTAAATTAGGTTATTTGAAGATCACAGATTCTTTCAAATTTCTACCAACCAATGACTTATCATACTGCACGAAAATACTGTGTTGTCTACACATGGATGGAAATCGATAATGACTGAAATTTTTGTCCAGTTATGATTAAGTGTGATGCTGTTAATTGGCTTTATATCATTCAGAACTTTAAGGTTAACTGTCTGGTGAAAACTTCCAATTACATGGATGCCATCCCTTAATGTTTATGTAATGGATGGCACTATAGAATTTTTTCCCAGTTGAAGGAAATAGTAGAGTCTACCATCACATCTGCAATGAAATGTTTTGTAGTCCTTGAAAATGTTTTGGATTCTCTTGAGATGCTAACCTTTCTTGGAATGGTCCTGAAACATCGATGTGTTTCTGGGAAGGGCTGGGGATTTCTGTTCATTTATTTTTATGCTGATTATGCACAAAATATTAATATATATTTTTTGATACGTAAATAAGGGAAGTCAGTCCCTCTCCCTTTATATTAACATCTGAAAGAAAGCATATATGTAGTTCAGATACAAAATCTTGCCTTAAACAGGCTCAAAACAGGACATAGACACAACCTTTGTCCAACTACATTGAGATATAAAACTACACACACAACTCTCTTTTCACCATACCAGATTACTCCCCACGAATGGACTAGAGACAAAAAGGTGGGGCATACAACAGTATAACAAAGGAAACTGAACGCCAACTCTAATGGCTACAGCATCTTGATTTGGAAAGTCACAGCCACCGTCACAGCCCAATGCTCCATCATCAAGACCCCTGGTTATGAGATATCCAGCATACGTCCCTTGCATCGGCATTTTCACATCTCTCCAAGTCCTAGCCATCCAGTCTCAATCCTGAAGAGGAGGAAAGGGGAAGGATTTCTTGAGAGCAGAAAAAATCAAACTCTTGCAGGTCCCCTTTCCTCTCTCCTTCAGTGACTAAAGTATGAATTTTCTCAACCTGGTCCTCCAAAATGATGAATAGACTTAAATCTAGACGAGCAGAGAAGCTAGTGGCTGTGCATAGTGCTCTTTGACTTCAGGATCGTCAGACCCCGAGTATTGGTGGACTCCAGCTTTACGTTGGGATATTGATCCCGAAGATGTGGCCCAGGTTGATGAGGAGGAGACACCAAAGGGATTGGTTGGGATTCCGTTGGAGGAGGTGGACCATTGCAGTAGCAGTGACTCAAAGGAGGACTCTGATTTTGATGCAGTGTTGGGAGATGTAGATTAGGGGCAGCAGTGTACTTTGTATTTTTGTATTTTGATTTTCATATCATAATTGAAAGTAAAGCTATATGGCAGCAGTGTAGTCTTTGGGCATTTTGTTATAAGTTTATAAATTTTTTAATATCACATGCATATTGACAATGAAATCTGAATTCTGAATGCATATTGAGTATTGACAATGAATTCTAAACACAAATGTTATATGTTAGGGTTCTATAATGTATATATGCATCCTTTATCCATGTTTTCATATGAATATTTAAAATTTCCCTATATTTTATATAGCCATCCCTTTTGCTGTCCCCAAATTTGACTTGAAAAATCGGGGACTTAGGGATGCGTCCCGCCGCCCCTTGCCATCCCCGTTCCAGAAACTCGGAGTAACACTGATCTATGTTAAATTTGTACATCGCAATTGCAATTTGATGCATTGTGTATTTTTGATTAGTCTTATTATTAAAAAAGTTCTTATGGTTTTCAATCATGTAATATCTTTTTTTCTCTCAACCTTGCTCTTCACTATCCTGTTCATCAAAGTTTGGGGACATCTCTATCCATCCTCTAGCCTTCATTCAATGTCTTCAAAACTTCTTGAAAAATAACAATGATGCCAAACAAAATTTCATATATACAGCAAGAATAATTATATTTATGATGTAAAGATAAAATTTCAGTAAACATCTGCAAATTTAATCATATCCATGTCATTTTAATAGTCAAAACTAGTAAACGATATATGCTTTGAATTCAATGTTTACAGAAGTAGATACTATACATCTTTTTTTTTTCTGATTTTTTTTTGATGTTTTAAAAATGTTTTTGATTATCCTCCCAGGACAAAAAAGGTGCCTTTCTTTGCCAAAACTTATCCCCCAAGAATTCTACCATCTTTGGGAAATAGTCTTAAAATGGAATAGTAAACTTTACCATCAAGAATGATACTTTGGATATGTGTTGCAATTTCTTGAGGCATTTTTGTTTGCTGTCACTTTTCGGAGACATTGCAGGGAGTGTCACACTTCTAGTAACTCAGATTTGATCTGAACATGACACCCTAAACACAGATTTTGAAGCTTTTCTTAGTTAAGTTGTTGCTTGTACAACTTAGCCCTGGTTAAGCTTTTGACAATTTGTTTCCTCTGGAATAAGAGTTGAAAGGCTCCTTTTCTAATTGCTTGCTAGTTAATCATTTACATTTGGGGACTTGCACTAGTGAATAAATTCAGTTAAGCAAATTTACAAAGTCTAAGGATTTTGCATGTAACAGACTTTTTATTGTCAAATATTTTGGACAATGCCCCTGGGATGTGTGGGGCCATGGCACAAGATCTTTACATGGTTCCTGTAGGAAACAAATTTTGTGGTAGATGTATATAAATTATGTTTTTTTTAATGAACCAAAATCAAAGGATGTTGAGTAATCTTTCCCATTAGCAACTTGTAAGATGTGAAAATTGTTCAGTTCTGCTTGATTGGTGATGATGCCGGTAGTGTTCCATTCAATGAGACAAATTGAGGAGAATTAGCATAGGCAATTTGAGATATTTCAGGGTTGTGTGTTCTGACATATTATTCATTTGTTATTTTCTTTAATGTAAAACAATTCTTTTTGCATCTTGGTCTCTGCTGATTTCGTGTAACTAATTTTATGTACTAAATGAATTTGGGAAAAGAACATGATTACGGGAGCAGCTCAAATGGATGGTGGTATTCTTGTTGTGTCTGCGCCTGATGGACCCATGCCCCAGACAAAGGAGCACATCTTGCTTGCCCGCCAGGTTTTCTTGAGTTATATGATTTGCACATTTTGGTTTCCCTTCTTTGTCATAAATACACACACTTTTATCAGAGGGTTGTGCTACTTAAGCTTGGTTGATTGATTTTGGTTGGGACATAAAAGTTAATGACTTGTCCATATTTGTTAATTCTTGAGGTAGGTAGGAGTACCATCTTTGGTATGCTTTCTGAACAAGGTTGATGTTGTGGATGATGAAGAGCTACTGGAGCTTGTAGAAATGGAACTTCGTGGTATGTACTAATACTTGTTGAGGCTTCCACCTTTCTGTTGTAGTTTATGGCTTTCATTGTTTAAAACATACTGATAAGGTGAATTGTTACAACTGTGGCAGAGTTGCTTAGCTTCTACAAGTTCCCAGGTGATGATATTCCTATCATCAGGGGTTCTGCATTGTCAGCTTTACAGGGTACTAATGAAGAAATAGGAAAGAAAGCAATTTTGAAATTGATGGAAGCAGTGGATGAGTACATTCCAGAACCAAAGCGAGTTCTTGACAAACCATTCCTTATGCCCATAGAAGATGTTTTTTCCATTCAGGTGCTTTTCTTCTAGTATATTGCAGCTGCAGCATCCTATCTGTTACTACTCCTACAATCTGCACTTTTATTTATGAGATATATTATCAGGACAGCTGTAGTTTCACATGCTTCCAAAATAGTCTTGGGAAATGACAGTCTGTCTGTCAGAGTTCCAAAACCATTTGGTTGCTGCAGGAAATGATTTTCTCATGGCATGCATTTGCAGTGTGAAACCACTCTCTGTTATTGTGGATTTTCTTTATGGTCATATGTAATAGCCAATGCATGTGTGCCTAATTGCATTGCCTGACTTCTGACGTTTTGCTCCAGCTCGGCAGTAATTACACTAGTTCTACTGCGCTATGCATTTTATATATTAGGAGTAATTTTGATCTCATGATACAAACTGGATTTTTGCTGTCCAGTTTGTATTTTGTATATGCATGTACATATCATTTGCACTATCCACATTTAATCATTCTTGATTTGCATACAGCGACATTATTTTTTTCAATATGTTATCTCAATTTTTAAATTTGTGCTTCTTTGTTTTTTACTATCTTTGTATGCATGGCTAATATGTGTTCCACTTTTGGTCTCCATATACTATATTTTGTGTGAGATTTTAATATTTGATTCTGCTATTTGACTTAAATGAACAGATGTTTCTCTTTGTTTTTAACTTTATTATGTCCATCATTTATCCCAGGGTCGTGGAACAGTGGTGACTGGACGTGTTGAGCAGGGAACTATTAAAGTTGGAGAGGATGTTGAAGTGCTAGGACTGAAAGAGGTAGGCATCTGTATGGGTGTGAGGATTGTGTGAGCTTTTCCACAATTATTTACAGTTTGCTTTTTGAAACAGGGTCCTCCAACAAAGAGTACTGTTACTGGTGTGGAGATGTTTAAGAAAATACTTGACCGAGGCGAGGTATGCTGTTCTAATGAATGACTGTATATTTCATTTGGTTGGTTTTATTTCATTTGAAAGCAGATGATGATTAAGAGAGGACTGTTACAGGCTGGAGATAATGTGGGTCTCCTTATGCGTGGCCTGAAGCGTGATGATGTCTTCCGAGGGCAGGTGATTATTCGAGGCAGATTGGTTTTCTTTGGGAACTAGTTGCATAGGGCAACCTCTCTGATGCCTTTGTGACAATTAATGCAGGTTGTTTGTAAGCCAGGTACAGTTAAAACACACAAGAAGTTTGAGGCAGAGATATATGTACTTACAAAGGATGAAGGTGGCCGCCATACGGCCTTTTTCTCCAATTATAAGCCACAATTCTATTTGAGGACAGCAGATGTGACTGGTAAAGTTGAGTTACCAGAGAATGTTAAGATGGTCATGCCTGGCGACAATGTTACTGCAATTTTTGAACTTATATCGCCTGTAGCAATTGAACCTGGTATGTTAAGTATGCTTTGGTATGATTTTGATGGCATTTAAATAAAAAGCTTAAGCATTAAGATGATTTTTGTCTCACTTATAAATTTGTGTAGGACAACGGTTTGCTCTAAGGGAAGGAGGGCGGACTGTTGGTGCAGGGGTTATCTCAAAAGTCTTCAGTTAGAAAATAGGAAGGATAGATTTTTGTTCTCATACTAAAGTGAGAGAAATTTTGAAGGAAACAGCCGCTCAAATATTAGGTAGGATGGCTCCTGAAATATAACATTTTGGCAATAAGTCTTATTATAACAATGAAGAGAAATTTTGTTTCTCATGATTTTCTTTTTATGTTTAATCTAATTGTTTGAAGATTTGCCCGATTCTTTACAAGTTTGCCAAACTCAACTTTGAACCACAGCTAAATGACTCTAGATTTACAAGGACAGTTCTGGACTGTTGGGATTGTCAAAAGTGCGAGTTATGTGCCTCAGTTGAAAATGTTCAGGATTAAAGAACATTTTTTCTTTCTTTACTGGCTTACATTGGAAATTGTTTTATGAAATTGGTTTATATAGGTGCGGATGAGGCAAAGGTTCATCTTTGTACTGGTTAAAGAATTGTGTGAAGATGCATTTTGGTATTGACTTAAGTAAAAGGAACTCTTAGGGATGGGATAAATTCCAAAAGAAGTGAGATCTGTCTTTTTCTCTTCTTTGTGCCAAGGAGGAGTTGAACTAAGCTAGATTTCCAGTTCATTGCCAGCATTTTTGTGCCATAGTCATGATTCCAAGTTTGTGACCAGTTTGTATAGTCAGGATTTTAAGTTTATGACCGGAGTGTTGGGTTGTTGGGATAAGAAGTTGTACCATAAGATGATTATGTATTTTCTTTCACCATGTAATTTTTAATTGGTTTGGTTTTCATTTGTTGCATAGGATTTCTCGTGGAGAAATAGTCTCACTACATTTTTCTTATACGGATAATGTTGCATAGTTGATATATGGAAATCAATTATTTAGCACCAGCTAGATTTTAAAAGTTGATGTACTAAATGTTGAGATGATGTATGTGATATCTTCACCACAACGATCAGGTATATTGCAGTGCTATGCTGAGGACACTATTCATTTAAGTGCGGATGATCTATACTGCCATTATATAGTACCATTTGTAGTCATTAGATAACATGATTTAACGATCTATAAGCTTGTATTATATAATATAATTCTTAGTCATTACATAGAAATCCATCTCATGGCGCACCTTGCCAGTGACTAGTACTTGTAATTGAGCCTCTCTACTCTCACACGCATGCGAGCATGCTCCCCAACCCTTGTATATGCATAAGCCTAATTCTGCCTCCTTGGGTATCACTTTCCATTTGGGTATAGTTACTTGAAATGGATGAGAAAACCTTTATGTCAAATTCTCGGAGAGGCTAATATTAGAATTACCTATCCAAATATTTGTAGTACTAAGTCCATAGCTAGCAAGCCCACTTTATTGTGATTTCAGGGTTCACTAAAATATGAGCATCAATCGTGGTTGGATAATTCTCAGATTTTTTGGCTATTTCAAGAGAGAAATAGCTACTGGAGGAAATGTTAACAGAGGTTAATTAGCTGGTCTAGATCTGCAAATTATTCTATATTGTTCATAAATAGAATGGTAGGGAGTGCATATGTTTATATATTATTTGCAGGGATTACGAAAGACAATGTAGTTAGTGATAACGAATTAGAACAGATACTCAATTAATGAGCAAGAGCTTTAAATGTTTTAAGAAAGCATGTTTTATAATGTGCAAAATTGTGCCTTCTATCATTGTATGTTAGTTAAATTTAGAAAGGAAACTTTTTATCTTTCAATGAATAGCATATAACCAGGGGTACTATTTTATTGCAAAATCTTGATATTATATATCCGATCATAATAACTACAAACAGTTAAGTTTGTATATTATATGTGAGTGATGGAATAACTTTAGCGTCCAGTGGTCGTAAATGGTCTTGTAGACTGTTTACATGTGCAGAATATCGATTACAACTTCCATTTGATTACGAATAAAAATATGATAAGATTTTGTCAAGTTATGCATGTACTAGGCTAGGACTGCAGATATTTCTGAAATTGACTTGTGCCTTTGTGTAGTAGTGTAGTTCAAAACAAGATATTTTCTCTTTTATAAATGGCATATAAAAACAACACTTCAAATTTATTGAAAAGATACAGTAAAAATAAACATTAAGATTTTTCTATAATTAGGGTTAGGGTTAGGGTTAGCACTAGGGTTAAAGATTTAGAATTAGGGTTAAGGCTAGGGCTATGATTAGTGTTGGGGTTAAGGTTAGAGCCAAGATAAGGGTTAGGGTTGATGATAGGTTTTGGGTTGGATTAGGGTTAGGGTTATGATTAAAGATAGAATTAGGGTTAGGGTAAGGGTTATAATTAGAGATAGAATTAGGGTTAGGGTTAAGGTTAGGGTTAAGATTATAGTTAAGGTTATGGTTACAATTAGAGATAGAGTTAAGGTAGGTTTAGGGTTAGGATCACATTTAGTGCCAAGGTTAGGGTTGGGGTTAAGTTTAACATATAAGATTAGGGTTAGGGTAAAGATTAGGATTATGGTTACAATTAGAGATAGAATTAGGGTTAAGGATATGGTTAGGGTTAGAGTTAGAGATAAAATTAAAGTTAGATTTAGGTTTAGGATTATAGTTACTATTAAGGTTAGGGTTAGAATTATAGTTAGAGTTAGTGTTAGGGTTAGAATGAGGATTAGGTCTAGGGTTGGTGTTAGGGTTAGTGTTAGAGATAGATTTAGAGTTAGGGTTGAGTGTTAGAGATAGGCTTAGGCATAGCGTTATGGTTATGGTTAGAGTTATAATTAGTGTTAAAAGTAGGTATAGGTATAGGGTTAGGGTTATAATTAGAGTTTGGATTAGGATTACAATTAGAATTAGGATTAGTTTAAAATTAAGATTAGGGTTAGTGTTAGATATCAAATTAGTTAGATTGTGAATGTTAGGTTTAGGTTTAGAATTAGAGTTAGGGTTAGGGTTAGAGTTAGAATTAGTGTTAGTGTTTGTGTTAGGGTTAGGGTTAGGGTTAAAGATAGAGTTAGGGTTGGGGTTAGCAATGGTGTCAATGTTAAGATTAGGGTTAGGGTTAATGTTAAGGTTAGATTTACAATAAGTGTTAAGAGTTAGGTTTAGGTTTAGGGTTAGGATTAAAATTAGGGTTTAACTCTAATCCTAATTGAACCTTAACCTTAGTTGAACACTAACTTTTACTCTAATTGAGCTCTAACCTTAATCTTAATTGAACCCTAAACCTAACCTTGATCATGTCCCTAATTGAACTCTAACTCTAATTTCACCCTAAATGCAATTGAACCTTAATCGTAACTTTGAACCCTAATTGAATTGTAACTCTAATTGAACCTTAATCATAACACTAACACTAACCTTTACACTAATAAAATCTTAACTCTAATCGTAAACTTAATTGAACCCTAACCTTAACCCTAACCTTAATTGAACCCCAAACCTAACCTTAACTTCAAGCTTTACTGTAGAACCCTAACACTAACCTAAATTGAATCTTAATTGAACCCTCATCTTAACCCTTATTAAACCCTAAACCTAACCCTAACCCTAATTGTACATTAACTTTAAATGAACTCTAACCCTAACCCTAACCCTAACCCTAACCCTAATCTTGATTGAACTCTAACCCTAATTGAACACTAGCCCTAACTTTGAACCCTAATTAAATTCTAATTTTAATTGAATCCTAACCCTAATTGAAACCTAGCTCTAACCTTAATTGACCATTAACCCTAATCATATAATCCTTATTAAACCCTAACCCAAATTGAATTCTAATCTTAACTCTAATTGAACACTAATCCTAATTTTACTCTAACCATAACTCTAATTAAACCCTAACCTCAATTGAAGCTTAATCCTAATTGAACCCTAATTAAACCATAACCCTAATTTAACTTTAATCTTAATTGTGAACCCAAATTTAATCCCAATCCTAATTGAACCCTTGTCAAATCCTAATTGTAACCCTAATCTTAACCTTAACTCCAAGTTTTATTGTAGAATCCTAACCTCTCTATGTGGACACTAACCTTAATTAAAATCTAACCCTAACTCTAATCATAACCCTTATTAAACCGTAAGCTTAGTTCTAATTGAACACTAACCTTAATTGAACCTAACCCTAACCATAGCCCAAATTAAACATTAACCTTAAGCGACCAATATTAAACCCTAACCCTAATTGGTCGCTTATTGAATCTTAAGCCTAACCCTAACCTTCACAATGACTATGCTGATGTAAAGAGTGCTTACCCTCAGTCAGACAGAGACAAAATACATAAAAATAATGATAAATTGACAAGTGTTGCAAATTACTAAGATATGCTTTCCTTGATGGATTGAAGTCATTGTACTAAATCTCATTCAAGGAGAATTGGTTGTTTGATTGAAAATCTTGCAAGTGCTAGTACTCACAAATAAATGAACATAAAACATGTATAAACTCTCATATGAATTTGATGCATTACAAACATGAATCTTGATTGATAATAAGTGTTGTAAAACTTTGCTAATTTTTCTCTTGATTGCTTTTTGGGATGCTCAATTGATATTCAAATTGCCTAGGATTGCATTTAGACTTTAAATAGTGAAAAAGACTTGTATTTATATGCATTAATTCATTTTCCCATAAAATTAATTACCAAAATATGATAAATGAAATTAGATTTGTAAATGTTAAAATGCCGATAATGACATATTTACAATTAGGCCAAAATAGGCTGGACAAGGGCGGTGGTTCCCTAGTCCAAACCTATTTTGGGGCTTTTTTGTGTCATTCAATAAATATTAAATGATATTTTTTCAAATTTCATTCCAATTTCTCACAAATGACCATAAAAAAGGGCAATTTAAAAACATAATTAGGTCCAAGAACATAGGGGGAGCTAAACCTAATGTGAAATTGTTAGGGATACCAATTTACAATGCTACAAACCCTAACCGTAACCCTAATTGAACCCTCACTCTAACTCTAATTAAACCTTAACCTTAATACAAAACCTAATTGAACCCTAATCTTAAGCCTAAACCTAATTGAACCCTAACCCTAATTAAATTATAATCCTAATTAAATCCTAACCTTAACAATAATTGTACCCTAACCTTAACAATAATCGTAATTGTACCATATACCTAACCCTTATTGAACCCTAATTGTAATCCTAATTGAACCCTAATCCTAATTGAATCCTAATGCTAATTAAATCGTAAACCTAATATATTCTATAAAATATTCACTTGAACGCTTAGTTACATTAAATCTCATTATGAAATCATTCTAAATTGCTATTAAGAAGAGATTTAAAATATAAGTCGGTAAAACTAATGTATAAAACAAAGCATTACCTAATGTATATTCATAAAATTCAACCATCTCAATGGAATTGCTTGATTTGACTTTTAACTTCAAAAGATCAAAAAATTTAATATAGTGAAATGAATTTGAATAAATTAATCGACTTATGTATGACATCCTTAATAGAAAAGAAAGCATGTTGTTGCTTATTGTATAGTAAAGCCTCTTTTTAGTGTGCTTCCAAAATTAAATTCTCTTGGTCAAAATTTTGCCTCTCAATGAACTTTGGATTAGTTTAGCTCTTACAAAATTCTTTGGGGGATTAAATTACTAAAATTTGAAGAGTAGGAGTAACATAATATTTTTAACAAATTTAATAGAGAAAAAAGATGTTTAGATTTTCTCTTTGCATTGGTCCAAATTGCAACAATCTTCACAGTGTTTGCTTCATATTTACAAAGGTTTCTCCAATTTTAATCTTCACTTCTTGAAGGTTGTTGTATTTTATGATTCTTCAATTCACACTAGTTAGATTGCCTCCGTTCAACACCCAATCATGTAATAATATTAATAGTATTAAATTATTGAAAATCAAAATTAAGTAGAATGCGATGGGCTATATAAAATAAACATGCAAAACTTGTCATGTCTTTGATTGTGAGGAAGAGTCAAATTTATGTTAAAAATTACACACTCTTTTCCTATACATTTAATGCACTACGCTAAAAATACTTTATTTGGTTATTGTAAATCTAATGTACACTTTTTAATTTCAACCCTTAAAATTCCTTCAATTTTATAAAGAGATGGAAAATAATACAAAAAGACATTTAAAATTCTTAATTTGAAATACAATATAAATGCTTCTTTCGGAAATTACAAAGAGCCTTTAATTTTATAATCTAAAATCACAAAAGCAAATGGATGCAATATATTATAAAATATAGAAGGTACTATTGTGTTTTGGGAATAAAGAAGCAAATATTAAATGCATAACCATTTCCTCCTCTAGACTTATCACATAACCCCTCTAACTTCACTTCTCTAAGGCAATACATTTTTTCCTTCTTCTTACAATAACTGAAAGATTAGTTGTTTCGTCTCATGACATGAATGTTTTGGAGAAGTCATCAAAACCTCATCGTCTCAGCACAATTTCTTTTCTTTAGCAGGTCAAAAGAAAACTGGACAATAACCAGGTTCACAACCTGTGAAAGCAATCTACTTAGGCCCACAGAGAAAGAAAGTGGCGAGGTAGAGATCTGTCTTGTGCAGAGGAGTTCTTAATAACCATGAAGCTCATTGTCCACTTGGAGAAGCCCTTCCTTTGCATTCGCTCACTAATAGCCATGAGGGGGGATAATATGGAGGACGAGAACAACTGGGGTAGAGAGTTGGGGAAATGTCAGGACAAATCATAGCGGTCCAGGTCCTTGTCTCCTATCAAAATTCCCTTGCAACCATGATAATAACTAAAATCCACCAAAATTTTCAAGCACTGTTCAAACACTATAAACTTCACTAATATGATTATTCAAGAAAGCATCAAACTTTATCATATTAGAACATTACTCCATTATACCCTGAAATATGTGAGAAGCTCACTCTAAATCTTGGTCATTCGAAAACTAAAGGAATAACCCATATCTTTTAGAGAGAACACACCGCTCTTCCACTACTATGTGTTACATTCTCACGTCTTATGGTTTCCTTCACATGCCTTAAGTTACCTTCTATCATATTACCTTTTTAATTGCAGATTTCAGATTTCAACCACTAGTAAATGGACACTGTAGACCACTCTTGCAAGACCATTTTAACTTCCATTCTCTCAACCGTCACCTGTATGTCAATTTTTATGTTAGGAGTTATTGTTTACATCAGGTCTGTGCTACCACTGTAAGAACGTCTCTTGGTGTAATTATGGTTTCCTTCACATGCCTTAAGTTACCTTCTAACATATTATCTTTTTAGTTGCAGATTTCAAATTTCAACCGTTAGTAAATGGACAACACAAACCACTCTTCCAAGACCATTTCAACTTCCATGCTTTCAACCGTCACTTGCACATCAATTTTTATGTTAGGAGTTATTGTTTACACTAGGTTTGTGCTACCACTGTAAGAACACCTCTCGGTGTAATACTTATAATGAAGCGCTTTTGCAACTATGATTATATGAGTATCTACCAATGATGAAACACAAACAAAATTATTATTAATGATTACTTAGGAATAAAAATATGTGGTATTGAAAGGACTTTGACAACTTTAGTTGGAAATGAGGATGCTCCCTTGGAATTTAAAATAAATAAATAAATATTTAATCATTTTCATATTTATTTATAAAGTTTTACATGATTTTATCATGACGGACCCACTGACAATGTATTTACCAAATATATTTGATAGTGGGATTTTTATTTTATTTTAAAGCTTTAATTTTGTAATGTGATATAGTGGTTTGAAAGTGTTACCCTTTGGGAATTTTGAACAAAGCTTCTATATAATATATAACCGACTTCACAAATGGGTAGTGGTTATTTTTTTGATATTGAATAAGTATTCTTTGTGATCTAATGGCACAAAGGCCACTTAAAAATTTATTATTAGCAAGTAAACATGTGAAGAGTTATTAGTTAATAGGATTTTGAGAAGGATTTTATGGGAGGGAAGGGTCGATAATTCTAGATGTGCTAAAATGGTGGAAAGGTAAGGGGGAGATAATGGCTTTCTGAGGTGAGTGCTAAAAGGTTGAGGAATAAGTTGTAATATGTGCAAAAATTATATGCAATGGCACATCAACTATTATTGAGATGAGGGAGCCCTCTAGCATGATATTGAATCTCATTTTAACATTGAGAGATTTCACTTAAGGTGAAGGTGGTCATGTATAAAATATCTATGTAGGAATGATTTGAAAGGGACTAGCTACATAACATAGTTGATTATTCTAGTACCTATTGAAGCATAATCAAAAGGGCTTCTAGGGCCCTAGTGGACATTGGAGGAGTGTCTTAGGAGAGGATTCACATCTTGAACCCTTAGTAGAAGGGAAATTTTGTGCATATTTTAAAGATATTGAAAAGAAGTTGTGTTGAAAAGAGAAGCTTGTAGGATCTTATGCAATATTTTGTTGGTACTTGTGTGAGAGGGAACCTAGAGTAACTCATGAGAAGATAAAGAAGATTCAATAATCATGATAGCTCCATAGAGTAATCCAAACCAATAATATCAAAATAACCTATTGCTACAATAGTTTCCCCCATGATTATACTTACCACCATTCCACTAGTTTTTATAATGACTATTCTAAATAATATCTAGAGCCTAAAAATGAAGCAATAACATGTTACCATGTTGAAATATGTTAAATAGAGGATGATTGATTGTTAAGGAATACAAAATATGTTTTAGGGACTTTGTAGCTAAGATTCCTTTCATAAACAAACTTGACCAACACAAGGAATGGTTAACATGATAGTTGATTTTTATAATTAAATGACAAGCAATTTGTCATTTGTATGTGTGCAAGAAATATTTCATAGGTAATCATCATGTACTCTAATTCCCTTGGATGGGTTGAGATAACATAAAGCCATAAAATAGTTGTAATCTTGTCACATATTTGGCTTGATACCATGCGAGGTTTGTTAAGCAATCTACCCAAGACCAAAATGCCTTAAAACTAATTACAATAACCTATTTTTTTTTTTCAAAATTTCTCTCTTTCTTGACGCTAAATCCTTTCTATTGAATGGTTGTTGCTTCACATAATTTGGGGCTTGGTTTGGGGTTTGAGACCTATAATGGTGGCATCTTTTTCTCTAGATTGTATTGTAGGCTCCTGCAACAACTCCAACTTCTCATGGTAGCATTTTTGGACCTTGCTAATAGAGCTTCCATGCGTGCTAAATCCTCCTACAAAATATTTTCTACCTCTCTTGGGTGCTAGCTCTAGCCTTCCCATAATTGTTGTTCTTTAGAGAATTTCACCCTTTGCTTGTGTGTTTCTTAGTGTCAAATATTTGGTTGAACTCTTTTCTCTAATATTCAATGCTTTTGTTAGGGATCCTTGTTGTATAGACAATTGCCATTGCACCAAAAGATTGACTTGTTAATGCTTGATACAACCACTAGAGTTAATGAATCCACAGGAGGCGGTTAAGCCATTTCACAAACCCGAGTGCTGTGCTGCACAACACAAGGAGACCAAGGGCACACACCTTGCAACAATCCCCCAACACAAGTGAGGGGTTTGAACCTATGACCCAGGCTCTGATATTGATTGTTGCACAGACGATTGCCATTGCACCAAAAGATCGACTTGTTAATGCCCAATGCAACCACCAGAGTTAATGAATCCATAGGAGGCGGTTAAGCCATGTCATGAACTCGAGCGCTATGCTGCACAATATAAGGAGATCAAGGGCACCTTGCAACAATCCTATGGTAGTGGTTCATCCTCAATATCACGTGGTTGTTGGGGGGAAGCTTGGTGCTTTAGGGTTGGGACTCTAAGGGTCCTTCATTACTAGATGGTTTTAGGATTTTGGTCCCTCCTTTGTTGCATGACAAAATTTGACCTCCTCCTAGTCACAATCCTCCCTTGTGATGATGTGCGATTAGGGCGTGATTGAAAACAATGATTTTTACCTTCAATGGGGATTAATTTGTAGATTCAACAACTTATGACCTTCTCTCCCTAAAATTCACAAATGGGTCTTGGACTCTTGAAATCCCTTCATTGATGGTAATATTGAGTTGTTTCCATATGCAAGGGGTTTCTTCATTGTGTGCTTTGACTCCTCAAAGGAATGATATTTGGTGCTCAACAACAGGGTTGGGATGTGGAGAGAGAATTATCTCTTAGTCAAGCCTTAGACTACCTCTTTCAACCCTCTAAAAAAATTTATATCTAGGTTACCCCCTTTCCCACGGATCTGACCAATCCTAGTAATAACCCAACATAATCATCCCATAACAATATGACTATACTATCAAAGTGTTTAAACAACATATTGCATAACACTACATACGTCTAACATAGATTGGCTATGTATAATGAAGATAACTACACATAGTATAACTACGTTGCACACAAATAAACTCCCATATATAGCGTACATATAAACATAATCAACAAGATAGGTGTTGGCATATGGATTGTTTGATGGCATGTGGCTTCTAGTGTTGTCATTGATGGAAACCTAAGTCATCCTTCCGATCCGCAGACCAAGATTTATCCATACTAGCAAGATAAGTAAAGATCAAAGTTTTATTGACAAAAAGTATGAAGAACAGGGTATCCAATTAGCATATCGATCTGTACGCCTCACCGGATCATCATTTTGAGTTGTGGATCTCTGAGAGAGTTTGTTAAGCATATATACTATCTTGTTGTTAAGTTTTGTGATGTTGCATTGATCAGTGTATGAGTTAGGAGATCGGGTTGGATGCTTTGATAGGATGTTTTTTTGTTTATTTGCTCATTCTGGCCGACCTAGTGAATGTTGCATTTCGTGGATGTATAAGGAGTAATTGATTAATTTTTTCTTGTGTTGGTTATTTTTTTTTGGGTTGTAGCTTTAGTCTAGCTGACTTGTGTGGGTGCGCATTAAATTTAATTTGTGATTTGAGCTGACCATTGAAGGATATTTCATGTTTTGTTAAAGCTAACTTGAAGCGATGAAATCTTTGTTAGCAGATATATATATGAGATCGATAATTCATTTTGTGAATGCAAGCAAGTGTGAAGGTGTGGGAATGTGCGTAGAGCAGAGCAGATGTGTGTGCGAGTATTAGAAGGGTGATTGAGCGATCTATGCATAGTTTCAGAAGGGCAGAAAAATAGAGAAGAGTAGAGCAGAGTAGAGCAGAAATACAGAATCAGTCAAAAGGGCTAAAGATCGTCTATTGAGATTCATTGGAATTGAATCTAGGCATTTGGAGATGTTATCTTCTCAGTTCAAATTTTGTTGTAATCACAAACACTTTTTAAGGTAGTGAGCCTTCCTTATTTTGAGCAGTGAGCTCTAGGTAGTGTGCCTGAATGCAAGTGCATTCCCTTT
>VDFB02106151.1:0-13319 GCA_007258455.2 Sequoia sempervirens
TAGTTTTGTAGTATGTAAGGATTGTGCAATTTGCAAAAGTAAAATGAAGCACTCAAACTTTGAACTGGGCAGTCCATGAAGGAGACATTCTTAGGTTTGAAGCTTTAGTCATGCCACCCATTTATGTAAGACTTGTGAATAGATGGATGCATTGAAACAGAAAAATGAATTCATTAAAGATATTGTTCAAAAGATAATGCAAGAAGACAAGACAGTGTGGTAAGAAAATGAACTGCAAAATTAAAACAATCTACCAAAACAAGCTTTACAAACATTCAAGCAAATTCAATTGGCGGATTTAAGGCCAAATTCCAAATTCCACAACTTTTCCCAGCATCCTGCCTGCTTGTGGCAGGATGGGAGCTTTGGAACAGGGTATGGACATTCATCAAGGATTATAGAAGGGGTATTTTTGTCAGATGTTATAGTTGCAACTGCCCTGGTAAATATTTATGCAAAATGTGAGAGCATAGACAAGGCACTTGAACTCTTTGACAGAATGTCTCAAAGAGATGTGTCCTCTTGGACTACAATAATTGCAGGATATGAAAAAAAAACATATTTATGCAAAATGTGAAAGCATAGACAAGACACCTGAACTCTTTGACAGAATGCCTCAAAGAGATGTGTCCTCTTGGACTACAATAATTGTAGGATATGCCAAAAAAAAAAAAAAAAACATTGATTTGTTGAAAATCCTTTAGAAACATCCAAGCAAATGCAATTGATAGGTGTAAAGCCAAAATCCACAACCTTTAGATATCCATATTTCTATTAGTACTTCATCTACTAAACTGATAATTGATGCAGAAGCAGGGGATTTGCAAACTGAGAAAACACAAATCTTCAATGTTCCATCCACATGACCTCATTGTTTTATAATACCATGAAATCAAATTATAAAAAAAAAAGGCTACAATACAATGCTTTGAATTAATTCAGGATTATTCTATTTTCTGCTTATAGCAACTACGACTCACTATCATAAGAAGCCTAGTTATAGACTTCCACCAAGTCTTCTTTGGCTGCTCATAAACTCAAAAAAACTCTTATACAATTGACTGCCTAAATAAATAATATATCTACTTCAGAACCCCCATTAACAAATGAGGTGTAAGAACCAAAGATATTTTTTATAATCCTAGATTCTTAAGTACAACAAGTGAAACCTAACAACAAAAATGGAACAGAAAAAGAAAAGAAAAATCTTCAGCAACATGAATACTTTGACTTGGAAGCATCATCTCCATCAATAATTTTAACCCTGTCTAAGGACCATTCAGATGTATAGGAGTCAGAGTTCAATGCTTTCCTACTCACACTATTGTAAACCTCTCTAACCACAATCTAGAAGGCCGACATGAATTTTGTGTTATCCAAGGCAGAGGTCTCTATTGAAAAAAGCCCCTCTGCTTCGGCAAGGCTCTTGCCATCTTCCACTGAAACTTCTTTGATATGCTCCAAATCACATTTGTTTCCCACAAGCATTCTCACCAGGTTGGTATCAATGTGCACTGCAACACCAAAAAAACAAAAGTTAGAGCTGAAGCCATTAAACATACAAAATCAGATGTTCAACAAAAAGTCTAGTGGTATGGTAACAATATTCATGATTATGGCTTGAGTTTAAAACCAATTAGACCATGCTCTATAGATCACAATGAAGCCATTGTATGTCAATATATATTCTCCTAATATGTACTTGTACATTCCTGTGCTTATGAGTCATGTTTTATATCTACATATAAAAGTGTCAATTATGATGAAGGCCTATCCATATTTAAGTCGAGTGCCTATATTTGGGTCGCCATCATGCCAAATTGCAATAAAGCTCAATTCTCCTGGTATATGAAAAGGTTCGTCCTAATTTCTTAATAAAGTGTAAAGTTAAGTCAAATTAGTCAAAGTGGAAATTTGAGAGACATATGTCAAATTTCTAAGTGCTTGTAAGTTGCATTGATATGGAAGTCCAAGAAAAATTTGTAAAAAATGTAGAAGCACAATGCTGAATCTAAAATTATAAGATAACCCCAGACCTCTGGTAATGAAAATTGTTTAAGTCCATAAGGAGGTTCATGAGTCTGGGAAATCCATCAATGTTTTGGCATTGCATTGGTGAGTGGGTCACAGTCTTATAGTTAAGTCAACTGAACACTAGTACAACTTTCATACAAAAAAAAATCTATTCAAATTGCCAAAAAGTTGAAGTCCAAGGATCAAGGAGATTGCAAATTTCACCAACATGCTAACAAATCAGTAGCAGGTACATCCAAAACTTGCCACCTCATCCAGCACCATTCATTGGAGACAAATAGTCAGGGGATGGACAGATTATAAGAAGTTGATGATTTATCAAGGTTTTAATCACATTGTGTGTCATAACTACATCGTACGCTAACAATTTTCAGTGTTATCAGATGCATTGCAAATCTAATTCAGATAACTTTCTAATAAGAAGCATATTCACACAACTTGATTTTAAAGTGCATCTAAAGTTTTGACCATTATCCTAGCCATAGGACTGAGAAAGTTTAACTGCAGACACTTGGGGATCTCTTGAGCCATAATATTGCCTCATCACACTTATGGGTCTACATTCTAAAAATTGGCACTTCTTTGACTTAATGTTAAGTTTTCAGTAACTGTTTGGAATTACACTTGGGGATCTCTTGAGCCATAATATTGCCTCATCACACTTATTGGTCTACATTCTAAAAATTGGCACTTCTTTGACTTAATATTAAGTTTTCAGTAACTGTTTGGAATTACTGCCCTTTTTGCAAAACACATAGTAAAAGTAGTATGTGTTGATGTAGATAAAGTGTTCATGACCACCTGTGAGACTATTAGACATACATTAATCTAGAAGAAAAGCTATATTCATGTACAACTCATTAGGAATTCTTGGAATAAATTGCAGAATCTTATAATTCAAGCTTGCAATTAAAAAAGGAGAATTGTATGACATGTAAAGGAACTTAAATTTGTCACATAAAAGAAAGAATAAGGGCTTCCTTGATCTAGGATAATTGATGAAGGTAGTTCTGAAGTATTGACAGGTAGCTCTCATAATTTTGCTATGGAATGTATGCATGCCAAGTGCCTTCACAATTAGTAATTTTTTTTCAAATAATTTTGGTGTCATATCAGTCTTGAAACATCATGAGATGGCTTCTTCAACTCATACTTGAAGGGACTAATTTTAGTAATTCTCTGTCGTAAAGTTGAGTTTGAAATCTAATGAGATAGAGGGATCTCTCTGTTTCTATTTTAGTAAAGACAGTTACAGGGACAGTAAGCATAACAATAATAGAGGGGAGTCAAGACAATCATAGAAGGCTATGTTGAAGACATGTTACATACCCTTGCTAAAACCTTTGTTCATTGTTAAAGCCTTCCCTAACCCTGTGCATTCTACCAGTTCTAGATAACAGACCAATGAGTGATAGGTTAAATAGAAGGACAATGTTGTTTTAAACATCATCAGCTTTGAGAGGGTTGGAAGGACTTGTGATGATGTTGAAGAATGAATAAGAGACAGTCCATTATGATTTGGGGGTTTCACAAGTCAACAAGACAAGGATCACATGATAGTAAAACTTATGATGAGAGGACCATTATGATGCTGAGTAAATGCTGCAAGACCCAAAAGCATGGATATGGCACATGGAAGGAGTTCAGTCTTCAAGGCATTCAAGACAAGACACATAGACAGGTCTGATATGGCAGAATATACACAAAAAAATATGACAGTCCCATGAAATGAACCTAGCAGGTGAAGAGTTTGAGGACAGTTTTAGTTGTCAATTTGACTAAAATTGATGTCAATATTTTATGCCTTGTTTTCCTTCCAATCCATAGTGAGCAAGCCATGGAGGACTGAGATGTATGAAATTTTGCATGTATATCTTAGATGATAGGTGGCTAGTACCAAAGTTAGCATAATAACCTCATATAGTTATAGTCAGAACAGTGGTAGTCCTTCACAGAGTAGTCATCATGAAGTATAGTGATAGAACAGTCATATTGAAGAGATGAATGACAGTCTATAATGGGAAATGGCCATCCTAGGGCAGATAAAAGAAATATGACAGTATTTCAAATGGCAGTATATTCATGACAAGTATAGGGCAGTCTATGGAGGGCAGTAGAAGTGCACAGTCAAAAGGAGTCTAAAAGACTGTTACTTACCATGGCAGCCCAAAAGGGAGGATACACTTAGAGACAAACACAAATGATCAATCAATGGCAGTCATGACAATGAGTCAAATGCCAAATCACAAATGGCAATCCATGAATGGCATAAGGTCTGGAAGAGATTCATGATAGTAGATAAAAGTCTAAAAATGACTGCCATCACAAAGATATGATTATCTAAAGGTAATGCGTCGGTGCTGTCACCTGAAGGTTGTGTTTCAAATGATCAAGTTGAGAAAAGAGGCTACGAGAGTGTTGACAGAGATGACATAGTGGCCATATGAGGACAGTCACAAAGAGTCATGAATGCATAGTCCAGTCATGAAGATAATATAAAGACAGTCATGAAGACTCAAGAAGCACAGTGAATCTACAGTGCATAAACAGTGAAAAAGAAACAGTTAGTCGAAGAATATAGTCACCTATACGACCATGGGATATTTACAAAGACTATCATAGGACAGCCATAAGAGATGAATGAAGGACAGTGTTGAGAGGAGTCAAAGAGAATCCACTACAGTCTAAAAGGGACAGTCACAATAGTGAATAGATAGAGATCTATCTAAACTGAAAAATAAAGTGAAAGACAAAAGGAGAAATTCGGTAATGTGTGGCATTTCAATGAGAAGAGGACTGTAGTTGAATAACAAAAGTAGCATGACAAAAGAACCTTGAAGACGTAAAGCATGTCTCAAATTCAAACCTAGAAGTTCTCCTACGCCTCAAGGGATTGTTGACCTTGTCAAATCATCAACACATGTCCTGTAAGCATGGTAAATGAACAGTTATGAGTTTCTTTACGTGGTTTTGAAATTTGGAATTGGTGATTCTACAAATTTGTTAGGATTTTGTAGAAAATTAGTGAAGCTTGGAATTGGACCCGGCCCCGTCAATTTTCAGCTCAACCAATTAACCTTAACTAGGTTCCATTGCTCAGTGTTTCTTACTTCTGCTTAATCTTGAATTGAAATAATTAATAAGAGAAATTTCTAAAAGATTAAGGATTCTTTCTGCAATTTGCTTTGTGCGTGTTTTGTAAACTATTGTTTATTTGCTTTCCTGAAGGCTTAAATAAACCCACTATGAGTACTTTTGGTAATCTTTTTGTGTGTAGTCGTATCCTCCAAACTTGCATGTGTTCTGAGATTTTGTGCCCACAAAGTTCTTTCTGGTGCATGCTCTTCGAATTAATTTATATATTGGCGTCGACTTGTTTTCCCTTGTTCCGGTTTGTTTAAATTTGATGGGCGAATGCACTCTATAGTTTGAGACTCTTGGATTCCTTGACTACATTCTTGTCTGGCGTCCTTGTTGTGCATGCAGTGAATCCGCACCATGATGAAAGCCAGTAATCATTCATAATTGTTTATGAGTTATACACCTTATTGTAGATGTCGATACAAGTGTTATGTCTACGATTTTATCCCCTGAACAACCGATTTTTATAAACTCTTGGTCAAACAATATATTTAGGTGGCTATCAATTTACATTTATATGGTCATGATTTTTGAAAGGTGTGAATTAAAATATTGAGTCATCTTCAAACATATTTCTTTAAAATCCTTATTGATTTGGTATGGTGTGCTTCAATTTTGTTTTACTTTGGAGATGGTCCAAATCCTATATCTCGTAATTTGATTTCTTGCTCTGCCGAGTTGTATGTTGTGAATCTTCTCACAGTGCCATCTGTGTTCTTCACCCTTCTTGCGTTGGGAATTTAATCTTTGTGCATTGAAAATTTAATGTATTGGCTTTTATTTGATATACTCGTTTATAGGGCGATCAGTTGTATTTAAACCGGTGAATGTTTATTTTTTGTGTGATGGAATTCGATATCGATACTTGTAATTTCGACATATCAATGCCTATGCTTTTAAATGGATTATATTAGTCATATTAAATTGAATTTAGTTATGTTTTGTATGATATTGAATAAAAGAATTGATTTTGCTGACCACAATATTTGGCTTTTGGAGGGTTTCATACTACACCTTTCCCTCCATTCCTCCACATTAGTGGGATCTGTTGACCAGCTTTCAAATTTTAGCCTTCTTAATCACAAAGTCGGGTTTGGTGTCATCCATTGTCTTCATACTTGGGGATCCATTAGATCGCTATTCTCATGCTTTCCCTTCAATGGCGTATGATTTATTCAAACCACAGTTAACCTATGCTTTTATTCACTGTTATAGTCGTGTAATATTCGTTCAGCGAAGTTGCAGTATGTGTTTAGATATGTTCGATGGTTATAAGTTACTGTTGGCAATCGATTGTTAAATATATATATATATATATAGAATTATATATATATGTTTGTGTATATATATATATATATTCTTATATACTTATTTAAACGAATGAATTTGTCTCTTTTGCATCTGATTTATTATTGAAAACAGCATTAGGAATATACTTGTATAAATATGTATATGTATATATAGATACATGTTCATACATGTGTATAGTATAGATTTATATATAAAAATATATATTTATATGTTTATATTTGTATATGTATTTACGTATATGAAATGTGTGTTAGAAAAGAAAAGAATATTTCACCTTCTAATTAAAAGATTTATTGTGAATGGAATTTGGTAATGATGATTTAAAGAGGTGTGATTTATAGTATAAACAAGCATTTAGAGTAACTCAAAAATTAGTGGAATGGATGAATTAGATAAAATTTTAAGTGGTGTATTTCTCTTGTAGCTTTATAATGAATGTTGAGTTCTTTTGCAAATATGAATTAGTTGAATAGTAAATTATCTTGTAATTGGATATAGAATACAATAGTTGTCATGGAAATAATGTCTCTCTAAAAAGTAATATTTATTTATTAGCTTGGTTATTGTGTAGTTATTATAACCTATTATACATTTAGTCATTAATTATATACTTGTAATTGAAACCCAATTTAATGTTTTTGAGATACAGGGGAAAATGGGTGCTTTTCATGGATGTTAAGATTCGGTTGCTTGCATTTGGATCTTATGTTGATTTTTGGGTTTTGGGTGATTTTGGTCATGCGACTCTTATGGGAGTCTTCGAAGCTTTGGGAAAATGGCTTGAGTTTTGGCTTTATGTGTTTGTCATTTGAAAGTGGATTGATTTATACTTGAATTGTGTTATTGAAGTTTTAAGCCATGCACTTTTTATTCATTGTTATGGTTGAGATTTGTAAGCAAGAGGGTTCAAGCCTCACTTTATGTGTACGTGAATGTGATTTTTGATTTTGTGCAAATGGATTTATTCAGTTGGATGTGTTTGGGTCTTCTAGTTATTAGTTGGTGGAGTGGCTCTCTATGGGGGTCCGGCGCAGAAAGTGGTGACAAGATACCTCATTGAGAGTTTCTTTAATCAATGATAACCCAAAATAAATTAGGGGGTTGGGTAGTTCATTAATCAAGATAACCTCACTCATGGCCCCAAATAGCATTTGGAAGCGAGACAGGTGGGAAGCCACTGGAATAGCGAGATCAAGCGCCTTTCCTCTTGGGTATGTTGATCCCGCGAGTTTTATGGGAGATGCAGCGGCTAGTAGAATTTGGCTAGGGCGGCTAGGATGGGGGTCCCAGGTAGCTTAGGAAGGTTAAGCCAGGTGACATAGTAAGTTATGTGTTGGCCTCCTCCTATAACAACCTAGCATTCCTTGTCTTGTGTTCACTTTCTTGTTCACATTACCTGCAGGCGAATTCATTTTTGTGAGTTGTTTGTGGTATTTGTATGTTGGAGTCATGTTATCCCTTTTGTGTCATTCTACTATCTTCTTGTATGCTTTGGTGGTGGGACCTTATCGTTATCTCCTAGCATGGGGGGTGGACCTTAGGGTTCCACATGGTTGGGTGGAACAGCCATGCACTCCATCGGGTTCCCAGTTGATGTTCAGAGCATGGATGTGGTACTGATGCCCAAGTTTCTAGATCTTGTGCAAAATTACTTGAGCTAGTATTGTTGTTTATGTGGTGTAATCAATTATGTCACGTTATCTTATCATCAAAACAAAGAGACCATAAGACAAAGTTTGCCAAGTGAAGGCCTCTAGGGTAGAAAAACCACTCCTAAACTATCTTACTGGGTTAATCTTTTAATCAACTGTTCACAATGCCTAATAGGCCAATTTTTGAGCACCTACTCAAGGAGCACCAAGCCCTCATTTAGAGATATCAGTCTCAAGGAGTACCAACCCCTCAAATTGTTTTCTAAACAATAATAATAACATAGGATCTCTCTGCTTTCAAGTAAGCTAATAAAAGTCAGTTTTCTCATCTACCTAATACCCTAAGAATCCACATGTTGAATCCTTAAAATATTACGTAGACAATAATTACAATATATCTCTGCATCTTTGTTTATCAGATTTTTTCTATAGAGTTTTTCAATACATTTCTTGATACAACCAAAGAACAAAGTTTCAGAATTACAACCAGAAGTATTACAGTGTTCACAACACTATTTTTTTATACATATTTTCAAGTATGTAGTCTTCAAAGAAATTTGAGGTCAAAGGAGAGTTGAAACCTCCTTTCTATTTTCAAGGAAAGGATGCCAGATAATAAATGTTTGCAAGAGTAACGCCTGTGCAATAGGATGTAACAACTTTGACTAGTTTATCAATGCTTTGACAAGAATAAGTCACAAAGCTTCTTCAAATCTGCACTTACTATTACAAAACCCTAATCAAATGCAATAATTTTCAATAGAAACAATTTTTTTGGAATACCCAAATGATCAAACATATATTTCTGAATACCCAATAGGCTGAAACTTTAATTTCTGTGCTAAAAGAATAGATTTCAAATTGTAACTGATAGATTCTTCATCAAGAATGACTACCCATTGTCAAAAACTCATTAACCCTCAAAGAAAAAATGATTGGACAACTTTTAAGAGTTATCAAAAATGGTTTTGAGGTAATGCAAACGTGTTGTCAACAAGATTGCCAATACACAAATATTCACTTTATTATTGCAGCTGAAAGATAACAGAAAAGTGAATAAAGCCAAGACTTTCAAATATACCCACTAATTTCCTCATTATTATAAGCCCATAAACTATCTTAGCTATAACTTCAATATATTAATTTCTAATAGTCAAAAGATGTCAATACTTGTTGATTCACACTTGAAAAGACCAGAAACTTATCATTTTCTAAAAGCAGCCATTTAAAGACGAAGGAGTTACCTAATAAAAATGAGAGTAACTGAAATATGCAACCATAAGAGAGGCATTTACCAACCAGTAAGTAGAGCCATCGAATCTCCTTCATTCTCAGTGCTTTTGACCATTCAGACTCAGCAACCAAGCAGAATATCCTCCCTAATACAGTCGTTACATCAGGCAAGGTAAAGAAAGATGTCTGATTCCAATCCATCATGGCAACGGCATGGCTAGGGTTCCATACCCACCCATAAAGAAATCATAATGAAAAGCACATTTTTCCCTATTCTTGTCAACAAGTCAAAGCATTCGAAGACTTTATTAAAATATAAAGTGATTTGAAGTCCAAATTCAAAAAAAAATAATGATAATCAACTCAGAAAATTATTGAGTATGTTGTCCCAAAGATGTCGACCACTTCATTATGTCTTAATCATCTTATCAACACATGATAGATAATAATCAAGTTGATCCAAGGTGAAATGCCTTAGTTATATGCAAAAAGTCGACCAAGACCTTGCTGACTTGAAGTCATTCCAAAATGTTGACCACTATGTAACCACCATGTGGAGCTTCCAACAAAATTCGCATCATGACAAAGCCATGTCATTTTTTAAATTACCTTTAAAGAATTCACATTAAATGACATTAAATAAAATAATTTACCAATGGTATATTGACCAAATTATGTGCAAAACTGATCATTAAAATAATTTCCATAAATATGATTTCTACAAAATCATATTTAATGTAAAACGAATCTTCAGAATACTACCCAAAACCAAGTGAAGGCTGTGAATGGTGATTTCTCAATGAAGATTAGTATGAAACTTATGGCAAGATAAAACTGAACAAGAAAGCATTTATGATTCAAATGCAACAATAACCAAACTGTCTGAACAGAACTAGAGTATTGAAGCATTGAACCAAATATGTGCCATGATAATCAATAAAATACCAACTCAAATATTACTGAGATACCCATGAATAAATATACCTGAATAAGTGAAGACCAAGATCATAAATCTGAAACTGAAAAGAGTCCTGAAACTAAAATACAATACCTCAAACCAATTTCTTGTACAAATAAGATAACCTATATCTGCAAGAAGCTTAAACTGATCAGAACAAGAAGATATGAAAATTTTGAATGTAAACTAAATCTAAATGTAACCCAAGGCCATAAAACTATCCACTGTCCACTGATCACCAAAACATGAAATAAACCAAGAACAAGCCAAAACAGAGCCATATTATCAATTTTTTTATCAAATTTGGACCATGATCATCTGAAAGAGATTTTATCATCAAGGACAAACTATTTGACACAACTAAGATCCAACAAATACATATGTTATGCAAAGAGTAAAGTTCGGTTCATATAAGTATATGTTAGGTCAATAAATGAGAAGTATTGTCCATTATATGGTAAGCGCTCAAATAGATATTAAGGCACATTTTAATCTACAGATAAAGTGCAAAGGAAACGTGAGAATAAAATTATTGCGTAAAGTGTTTAATACATATCAAGAAAAGGATATAGACCACATCAAAAGGATGTGCTTGGTCAAGGTATTTCTATGAGCTATAACTATGGAGTCAATTCATTCTCTACATGTTGATTTAACAGTTTGTGATTGAGTTGACTATAATATGTGCTTATTGGTGAATTCTGACTGTTTCTTTCATAAACTAGAAAACAAAAGAATAGGGAAATGGTTGAAACTTGGCACCATATTATGAATACCCTATTTTTTGTAGAAGTCTTTCTCTCTAGCAATTTGATTATGATCTTTGGAGCATGTGCATATTTGAAATTTTCTTGTATTGTTGCCATACCAAAAGGTCAATCTATAGAATACCAAGCTAAGTATTTACTTAGAATTTTGCCACCTTTTTGCTATGAGAGATGAGTTGACCTGCATGCTTGAGTGGTTTCGACTGGCATACATTTTCCTTAGGCACCAAAGTCTCAACATTTTGTATAAATATATGAGCCAAATCTTTTATTTAGAATGTACAATTTCATAGTTTCATTCTATTGCTATTATTTTGAGAGCATAGTGTTATATATGGTGAGAGCATTGAGTTATTTTGTGAACCTAGAGAAAGAGGATATTTTGAAGTATTGTATTGAGTGTTTATAGTAGCTGAAGTGAAGCCTTGCAAGCTATCTTTGGAAGGCTAAGAATCAGATTAGTCAATTGGATCAAGTGAATTATAGGCATGAGGATCTATTCTCCTTTTATTTAACTTTAATCATGAAAGAATAAAAGTTTTCATTGCTTTGATTGAAATTATTTGAGAATGCTTGCATTAATGAATCATAGTATTTGCTTATGGAAAGGGAAGAAGTTCTTTTATTCTTTCTATGATAGTGTTTGCATATACTCCATAATAAGAGAGCTTGTTTGTCATTAGTATAGTATACTAGGAATGATGAAACAAGGATAGCTTAAGGGTTATCCCTTGCAAAGTTATTTGATTGATTTAGATAGCTCGTAAGTTACACCTAGGATTTGATTGTCCATTGAAGGGAGGGTAACTTATGTTTATGCTTTTTGTGGGTAGAAATACCATTGAATTTTGGGGAAAGGGGAATAGGTTGTTTCTAAGGTTAAAGAATACCTATTAAGGAAATACCTATGCATAGTTTATAGTGGCCTAAAATCAAATCGAGCTTGAGTAGTGTATGTGAGTAGGATGACTATCACTCAAAGTACTGAATGAGAAAACTTTGGCCAAAGTAGTGTGATTTCCTTTGGCTCCATTGTCAATTCACCATGATCCATGTATGCATGCTAGTTCAAGATTGTAGGGTTTACAAGTTCTAGTCATTTAGGACACAACACTAAGCTCAAAATGGTTGTCATTCCGAGGTTACTCCACCAATCTCTTCGTCAAAGAGTAGGGTCATCTATCAAATGATAGATGTGTGAGGGATCGCATATGAGCCCATGGTTGAAACAAAAGTGCTTGAGTGATGCTTCTCCTCCTCAGCAGGCAACTACAACCAAGATTTGAAAGGAGATTCCTAGACCATCTATATCTATTGCTTTGAAGCTTGGTTGAGCTATGTTTGTACTTGGTACACAATCTTGGAATATTGTAATATGTGAAATATTATTTTGGGAAATGGAATCAATGTTGATTATTGTTATGACATCTATGTTCATTTGTTCTCTATTAAGAAAAGAATTTTTTTATGGAAATGGTTAAGTTACATAATTTATTTACTTGAAAGTGAAAACTTAGGAAATTTTACTTGCGTGAATGATTGGCATGTTACAAAAAGTGTCTTCCATATTTTTTGAATACTATTTCCTTGCTCTTATATTAAACTCTTGTTGGAGTGCCTTTGCTAACATCATAACATTTGTTAGTAAAATTAATCAAAGTTGCCACATTTATACTATGTACCAATAATGATAGACCTAACAAGAGAAAGTTATAGTGAGAAAATAACAATGCCAAACAAAACAAACCCATGGATGTAGATATTTATGATAAAGGAGCTTGATTATTTTTCTAATTCAAAGATTTTATTTTAGTCGTAAATGGATGCATATCACTTCTCCATTGACACCTTCATTGAACATATGTACCAAAAAACAAACCCTTTTTTTCCAAATCAACCATCCACACCTCTTTGGCGTACCCATTCCACACCAAGGTGCGATTGCTAGTTTTATTCCCTTACATGATTTTTATTAATTGTTTAATCCAGTTACATACAATAAAATTTGCAGCACATAACATCAATATGCACCCATACACAAACACACATACATATAATTTTCTATGGACTTAATCCTTGAACCTAAACACGGATACATTTTTATTTTTATTATCAAGAGCGGGTGACTATGCATCCGTTTTTCCACGAACACTATTGTAAAAGGGAAGGAGAATCTATAGTACGTCCCCTACAGGACTTTCATTTGCTTTGCGCATTCCACGC